>LGAG01000150.1:139920-154544 GCA_001278395.1 Lerema accius
TAAAATAAAAAAATGAACATATTAGGGGGGGCTCCCATACAACAAACGTAATTTTTAAGCAATTTTTTCTCGATTTTAATAAACAGGTAAAACTTGAATATTTAAAAAAAGAAAGTATTTATAAATGTGACGATGATGGCACGGAACCCTTCATGCGCGAGTCCGACTCGCACTTGAACAATTATTTGGGTTCACAGGCCTTTTTTGGGTACACTTAGTCTTTTTTGGGTGTATTAAATACAAGACGACGCCTGCGTCTTCGTCTCATAGCGTTTGATCAGTTAAAAGGAGTTCAGTGATAAACAGTATTACATCAACACCATATGGTGATAACTTCTTTGTCAATGTTGTAATTTGAAAGTCGATGAAAGTAAAAAGTGACAGTAAAAAGAGACAGACATATAAATTACGTGGGAGAAAATGAGATAGGAAGCGTTATACAGTTCCTACTGGATGGCTACGAGATGGCAGCACAGAAGTTTCTTACTAGCGCCATCTATTATCATGTTAGTAGAACTATTTTGTCAAGTGTCGAATACTGTTTTGAGTACAGTGACAGCTATTAATAAAACCTAAAATAAATTTGAAATGGAATGAGTAGATTGTTTCAAACTGTGATAATAGATGGCGCTATAAGTTTTAAAAATGGTGACTTGGTGTTTTGTATACATATCATTACAATCGTCTCATTATCTTGAAGACAACATTTTTGGACTTTTAGCACGTGTGAATTGTACATAATTTTTTTTATTTATTCTCATTTAATGGCTTCAAAAACAGAGTAAGAATAGGGTACATGCACCAATGACACACCTGCAAAAGTAGGCTTGCATTTGACCGAAATACCTCGTGATGAAAATGACGATACTGAGCTTTGCCAAGAAGCTTTTTGTGAGCTTTCGGAAATACAACCTGGAATTGAAACACACTGCGTTTGTCTTTGTTTACTTCGAGCTTTTATATACTAGTATATCTATCTTTGTGTGCTAGAAGATCTATACAAATAAAGTGTCAAATAAAGTGTCTGTTTGTAATATTATATTAAGAAATAGAAGTCGTCGGCGGCTCCGCTCGCGTATTTTTTCCATTTCTGGATTTTTTTTTGCTGCTCCTCTCCTATTCTTAGCGTGATGTTATATAGCCTATAGCCTTCCTCGATAATTGGATTATCTTACACTAAAAGAATTTTTCAAATCGGTCCAGTAGTTCCTGAGATTAGCGCGTTCAAACAAACAAACAATCTCTTCAGCTTTATATTTTAGTATAAATTTATCTTTCTTTTATTTAAATCTATACTTCTATACTACTAAATAAAATTGAAGTGTCTGTTTGTAATATTAAAATAACCGCTTTTTACTAAATGCATACGTATGTATACATGATACACATACCGAAATAGCACTTTTTAAATTTTTTGCCTGTCTGTCTGTCTGTCTGTTTGATCCGGCTAATCTCTGAAACGGCTGGACCAATCTTGACGGGACTTTCACTGGCGGACAGCTAATGTATTAAGGAGTAACTTAGGCTACTTTTTTTTACTTTCGTTTCGGTTTCCCGAAGCGAAGCGAGGGCGGATCCACTAGTATAGGTATAATATAAGATAACTACTGTTAGTCTCTCTATATTGTGATATCGATCGCGTGTCATTGTTCGAACGATGACTCTTGTCGCGCCCTCTAGTGGGTTATTCTGCCAATTACATTGATAAAGAGCGCCTTCCTATGTGAGAATATTATCTCTGTTATTAATTAATGGGTTTTTCTTACTATTTTAAGAATAAGACTTTGTTTGGTAATTAAAATGGAGAAGAGAATAATAGTTGGTGCAAAATAAATATGTCACTATTAATATCTTTTAAAGTCTCTTTGAGATAGTACAGAGAAATCAATATGTAATCCCTACTAATATATTATAAATGCGAAAGTAACTCTGTCTGTCTGTTACGCTTTCACGCCTAAACCACTGAACCGATTTGGATGAAATTCGGTATGAAGATAGAACTGAACTTGGGAAAGGACGTAGGATACTTTTTATCGCGAAAAGTCAAGATACAACCGAATTCTACGCAGGCGAAGCCGCGGGTGGAAAACTAGTTATGTATAACATAATTTTGTATGTCAACTAGGAGACCGGGCAGACGTTGTCCTGCCACATATTTTGTTATATTAAAATTTTAAACATAATTTAGCTTGTCTACTACTTCGCCCTATAAACTTTAACCATGCCAAATCTAAAACTCGTACCAACTTTATTGTTAACTAGTAGACCTGCCCTCGTTTTGCTTCGGAACACTTATGCCGAAGCGAAATAAAAAATAACCAAAGTTACTCCTTATTACATTATCTATCTACCAGTGAAAGTCCCATCAAAATCGGTTCAGCCGTTCCTGAGATTTGCCGGAACAAATAGACAGACAAAAATTCTAAAATAAATTATTTTGGTATGTGTACCGTGTATACATAAGTATGCATTAAGTCAAAAGCGGTTATTTTATTACAAACAGGGCCTGTTTCAAGATCGTTGAGTAAAGTTCTAAGTAAGCTACTTTGAACTTATTTGCGGTAAACCAGTCAATTGCGTTTCACAATTTCACTTTAATTTACGGATGATTGTGAGATGTATAGATAGTTAACGGAAGGATTTACTCTCTGAGTAGCTTACTTTATAAATAACTACTGACATCTTTACTTATCGATTGTGAAACAGACCCACAGACAAAATAATTTTATTTATTTATATAGAAAATGTACCCAAAGTTAAACCATTCACGTATTAATATAAATGCTCATAAAATTTTACATCACTAAATATATCGTAGCATCACCCGTAGCGGCGTAGCGAGCTACGTTCCGTAGCGCTACGGCGTAGCACATCGATCCGTTGTATGTAAAGCTATCCTTAGTAAGCATGTGTAAAGTTTATTATGGACTGTCCTGTTTAAGGATTATATTACATTACTAGTGGACCCGCCCTCGCTTCGCTTCGGTGTATCTTCTAGGTTAAAATAAATGACTGCTACTGTTGTATGTGTGTAATTATGTCAGTTAGAGAAGTCCCATACAAATTTAAATTGTAATAACTTTTGTTAAAGTGGACCGATATGAAAAATTATTTAGTGTAAGATAGTCCATTTATCGAGGAAGGCTATAGGCTATATAACATCACGCTAAGAATAGGAGAGGAGCAGCAATAAAAAATATTGTGAAAACGGGAAAATTACGCGGACGGAACCGCCGGCGATTGCTAGTAAAAAATAAACAATTTTTTAACCGTGTACTTGTCATTGCACTAGTTTTTCACACGAACACAATAGTTAAAATAAACAAACATTAAAAATAAAAGTACATTTAATCTAAGCTTTCATAACAGTTAATTGGAATCAACCTCTTTCCTTTGTGTTTACAGTCTCTATGTAGAGCTATTTAGAGCTAGCTCTTTATACGAGTAGAGTTGGTAGAGTCACAATATAGAGAGACTAACTTTGATCCTTTATCTATCCAGTGGTATAATTTAATGTTGTATGTAGACGATAGATTATAAACTACAACGACAAACTGTATCCCCTGATTTTGTTATCATTATGTATTTAGTATTGCCCCCGTATGGTAGATAATTTAAATACTTATCAATAACTAATCTTATAGTAATTCCTTATAACTTACTCTACGACTATACTCTTTACTCTACATAACACCTAAACATTAAAATCCTAGAACTCAAACAGACACATTCCGTAAACATTAAAAAATGTAGAGACGACTGCATTAATATTTCCGCTCTACGTAAAGTCGTACAAACGTGCTTAACTCTACAACGGTGTAATTACAACTATACATAGGAGGTAGAGATGTAGAGACACATTACGGTACGTTGGTAGTGAGCAGAGACGATTGATTCAAAATATTATCATTTGCTAGCAGGCTTTGAGCTTGGTAGAGGATGGATGGTAAATGTATCGATGTGTTGTTAACCCCCGACGCAAAAAGAGGGGTGTTATAAGTTTGACGTGTCTGTCTGTCTGTGGCATCGTAGCTCGCGAACGGATGAAGCGATTTCAATTTAGTTTTTTTTGTGTTATAGGTGACTTATCTGCGAGTGTCCTTAGACATGTTTGATGAAAATCGGTTGAGCCGTTTTAAAGTTGTGGTGGTGAGAGTGGGGAAGAATAATCTGTCTGCAAATATACTGTAGTGGGGTCTCAATATAAAAGCGCACTGAAAGAGAATATTGATGACTTTATCGAGTGTTCTTAGATTCGTTTGATGATAAAATGTGTTGAGAGTTTTATTAATACTTAATCATACTAATATTATAAATGTGAAAATTTGTAAAGATGTTTTTGTATGTTTGTAAGTCCTTCACGCTCTAACCGTTGAACAAATTAAGCTGAAACTTGGCACACAGATAGCTTGAATCCAGGAATAGGACATAGGATACATTTTATCCCGATTATAGGTTCCCTTGAGATAAATCCCATATTATTTAAAACTACTCTTCTGCAGGCGAAGCCGCGGGCGACGTCTAAGTTAATAATAATTTAAAGTTAAAGTGACATCAAAAAAGTATTAAGCATCATAATCTATCTTTTAAAGTTAACCCTGATACAGCTGATGTACTTAACCCTAAAGCATCGTACAGATATACATTTAACCCTAACGCTACGGACCTCTGAGCCGACGACCGTACGGGAGAGACGATCAATACTCTACATAGCAGCGTCTACCTAGTGAGCTTTCACTGTAATTTACCTGCGAACGTATCATTTATAGAGCACTAATGGACCCGCTATCGTTTCGCTTCGGGAATTGAGTCTGAATGAGAGTAAATCGTAAGGTAACTAAAAGTAAATGAATAAAGTATATCTACACAACTATACAATCTATACATTTATACAACTAAATAAAATTGAAGTGTCTGTTTGTAATATTAAAATAACCGCTTTTTACTTAATGCATACGTATGTACACACGGTACACGTACCAAAATATATATTTTTTTAATTTTTGTCTGTCTGTTTGATCCGGCTAATCTCTGAAACGGCTGGTCCGATTATGACGGGACTTTCACTGGCAGGTAGCTGATGTAATAAGGAGTAACTTAAGCTACTTTTTTTTCTTTCGTCTCGGCATAGGTTTCTCGAAGCGAAACGAGGGCAAGTCCACTAGTTATAATTATTATGGTTACGACTATTATGAATTGCTTTAGATTTTTAAAATCTATGCAACAAACGGACTAATAACTCTGATAAAATTGAGGTTACATATCTTTATATCTGTTTAAGATAACACAAACATCTAATTTATAACGCGCTTTGACGTTATGGGAAAAAATATTGAACATCCCCATAAATTCCTACCCAATTATAAAATTCCGAAGCGTATTGGAGTTGCTACAAGCATATACTCGTACAATGAGGATATGATCCCTTTCAAATATAGTATCGTAACTCACAGAAATTCAACATACGTTTTTATTTCTCTTCCGTAAATTAGCTTGTTTTAATGTTTTTTATTCTATAAAGTAAAATGCTGGTAAATTTACGCATATTTATGTAAATTAGCTACTGCTGATAAAAGAATACTTCCCGTATTGTGTGTCATAGATTATTAACCAATCTAATCTAATCCAATCCAATCTAATGCCGAGAGATCAGTGTCCTAACAATTATTCTTCTCCACTCTCCTATAACTTTTAAACGGCTCAACCGTATTCAAAAACATGTCTGAGAACACTCGCAGATAAGTCACCTATAACACAAAAGAAACTAAATTACAATCGTTTCATCCGTTCAGGAGCTACGGTGTAACACACAGACAGACACGTCAAACTTATAACACCCCTGTTTTTGCGTTGCGAATTAAAAAAGTAAGGCTCATATATTTTTAAAAGAGCAATTTCTAGGTTACGATATTATTCATGAGGAATCTAATATTTGAAGAGGATCACAGAAAATTTTAAATTGGGAATATATTTGCTGGAATTCCCAAAGAGCTTTTTTATTCGCATTTGTTACTTAGTAACAAAAAAATCCAGGCCTTTTACATCGATTCGTTAGTTTTTTTGCGTACGACAATGTTTTTAACCCCCGACTCAAAAAGAGGGGTGTTATAAGTTTGACGTGTCTGTGTGTCTGTCTGTGGCACCGTACCTCCTGAATGAAACGATTTCAATTTAGTTTTTTTTTGTATTAAAGGTTACTTATCTACGAGTGTTCTTAGACATGTTTGAAGATAATCGGTTGAGCCGTTTAAAAGTTGTAGCGGTGAGTGTGGGGAAGAATAATCTGTCTGCTAATATACTCTAGTGGGCTCTCAAAATAAAAGCGCACTGAAAGAGAATATTGATGACTTTATCGAGTGTTCTTAGCTTCGTTTAATGATAGAATATGTCGAGAGTTTTTTTAATTTTTAATTTAATATTATTCTAGTGTACCTACGAGTATGTACTCGTATGTCCATTTCTTTATGACGCTCTCCAGCCTAGACAGCTTGAAGGATTCCAACATGTGAGGTGTCATTGGATTCGTCTCCATTGTAAGAGTGACATAGTCTATATTTTTTAATTCCCCCCCTCCCCCCTCTAAAATTTTTTGTAGGCGGAATAATAGTTTTTCTTTTAATGATTACTAGTTTAATAAAATAAATTATGGATGAATTTTAACCATGAGCAAGCTATAATAACAGCAACAAGGTCTACCGAAGCGAAGCAAAACCGGCGACTCTAGGTTAATAATAACAGTTGAAAGGTTAACCAGAAAAATAGCACACAGAAAATCATAAAAACGTTCCCAAATTTAACCCGACGCTAACAAAAGATTAAAAAAGATGTCTGCCGCGGGCGGTGGGATAAAGAAAAGAATACAAAAGATAAAAGAAAAGAGAACTTGCTCTGTAGGTTTCAAAGTTAAAACTACATTGGGATTTCAAAACGGTTTTTGGTGAAACTGGCATACGTTGTCCTACACTTTAGAATACTACTAGTGTAGTTTGTTAAAATTCTGTGTTTCAAAACGATTTTATAGAAGTGTGTAACTAACTTTACTTTACAAATAATAATAAACGCTAACACACTCATACCTCCGCAGTAGTATTCCCTGTGTCGCGGGTGACATGGACAACACTAATAACACATCATTAACATGACCCGAGAACAAACATCTATCTGTCACTTAAATATCTGACCCGGGAATCGAACCTAGGACCCCTCGTTTCGCAGGCAGGGTCACTACCAACTAGGCAATGGGGTCGGGAGGGGGAAGCGCCGAAATTTCCAGGTAATTTTACGACGTAAATACAAAATTAAAAATATTACATTTCAATAAAATATCCTGTAAGTTAAACGTATTCACGTAAATCATACAGCAATACCCAAATTTTACTGATACTTATTGACATAGTCATTTCCCTCATTTGTACTTTTGCTTTCCTCCGCCTCTGTAATGGGTTGCCTGGAAGAAATCGCTACGTAGCGATAAAGCCGCCCATTGTTCTGTACCTGTTATGTGCATAATGTTCGCTGTCATATATACTATGTGGTGTACAAGCAATAAACTGTTTATCTATCTATCTATCTATAGTCATTTAACCCCTACATTAGTAGTTACTAGAGTTATACTTAAGCCAGTCCACAAACATGAATCATCGTGACTAAAAACGTTGTGCACTAGCTTGAAATATCACTTGAATTTAGCAAAGCCTTTGACTGCGTGTTTTGAACGTAAACTTCAGTTCCGATGACATTTGTGTTGTAGTCAGCAAAACAGTCAAATTATAGGCTTACCTGCTGTGATCAAAGCGGAAAATTTAGGTTGCTGACGGTACACATTTGGACATAGAGCTTAGGAAATGTTGGGATTTCACAGGGCGCTTTTTTGTTACCCTTACTTTTTAAATTGTCTATAACATTTTAGATGTGCGTATGATTTAGTTTGTAGATAATTATTGATGCTTTAGATTTAGTTTTTGACAGAAAAATATTTGGTTCGAAAATATAATTATTATTCTTGATGACTCTCTGCGATCGAAAAAGGACTTTAATTTATTTTGATAAACAATAAATTCGTTTTATATCATTTGCTGCTAGATGTCAATGTCAACTTCGAATGTCTATCAAAAGGGACTTTTACTGTGCTGTGTCAATCAATAAAACAGTGATTGTGTTAGTTTTGCTTTGATTTTTCCAATACATGTATGTATGCAACACATTTTAAACAAAATTTACTTTTGTGCACTTCGCCCTGTAAACTTTAACCATATCAAATCTCAAAGTACGTGTCTGTATAAAAATATACCGTTATTGTAACCCTTCTCGTTAGTAAATATTAGCCACGGATCTCAAAAATCCTTCAGTTAAAAAATAAAAGTCTGAGCGCCGAAATATTTGAAAGAGTAATGAATTTTTGAACTACTTCGTCAGGGATGAACTTAAAAGTGAATTTGAATTGCAAACAGAATTCGGACACAGAGAAAAAATCTTTGTATAAGGTCAGTTCTCCATATCTCATACGACACCAGCAATTTTTGTTTACACGTATATACCTCGTTTTTTTCGTCGTGATTTAAAAGGTAAACAATCTTGGCACTACTTTTATTTATTACATGAATTAAAAAAATATTTAGAAGTTACAGAAATTTATTTTAACATTAAATTATTGTTTAATTTTTTTTATTTGTGTCTGTCTTATTTTTAAATCGATAATTACAATAAAAAGACACTGTAAGATTGTTTACTTTTTTAATCACGACGAAAAAAACGAGGTATACATACTTCTAATCTAAGCTCGTATCAATGTTGATAATTAAGAAATTTTAACTCGTTATAATTAAACTACTGGTTCAAATCGAATGAAATTTGGAATATACCGTGTTTATATAATGCCTGCTTGGGTGTTAAAAATTCAGGCTTCTAGCCTTATCCCAAACGAAGTTATAGGGTAACGAAAATGGCCTGAAATGCTGCCAGAAAAGATGGTTACGGCCGTGCCACTTTTTTACAGATTCTGACAGAACGACATTACCGGTTCGTACAAACGCCAAAATATGACAGTTGACGCGCGTCCGGTTTTTTGAAGCACGTATCATGGCGCGAGTAAGCGCGTATGTTGAAACGACTGTATACGCACAGAAAAATACGATAGTCTAAAACCGCAGTTTAGCGTGTTAGATTGATTCTAATTACTGCATTTCGGGAGTCAGTGAGTTAGCTAATGTTCCAATATGCTGGTCGGTTTGGGCTGAAGTTTTGAGGCTTAACGGTAACCAGGTATTCGGTATTTAATTGAAGTTTGAAGTTTTGCTGTCACTTTACTTGCTGTCTTGGTAGTTTAAAAAAGTCTTATATCTATGTCTTAACTAGGAGAACATGCATATATTGTTCTGTAACATATTTGGGCACAGAAATGATGTCTAATTCGGTCACTTTCAGACAAAATAATAAATTAAACGCTAACTTACGATGTTTTCCTTCACCATAGCAAGTGATAATTAGTATCTACGCACATAACTTTTTAAATTAGAGGTGCGTGCCGTCGGATTTGAACTCAGAATCTCCCGTTCGATAGACCAACGTTCAAACCACTAGGCTATCACTGCTTTAATATCAACCCTGAACAGACTCTAATTAACACTCAGATCTGTAATTTAAGTTTTGAAACCGAAAGATAAACAGACAGACAGAGTTTACCAAAGTTTTACAGTTATTACGGGAGAGTTCGTGTTTTTATTTTTTTCGGAGTGTTCAAGGTAGCGAATAAATTAATAGTTTAGTAAATGGATAGTAAATAAATATAATAAAACATTTTTTTTAAACAAGCTTTTATTACCTGTTAATAAGAAAAAGAACTAAAAAGTTAAAAAGTGCAAAATTTCAAGTCTACTGGTAACCGTTGAACAGTTGAATCGTCTGGAGCCAATCCTGGTAGCAGTATCACATCATGCTTATTATAAACATGCATTGTCATCAGGACTGGACCAGTGTGTAACATTTTAGCTCAATCGGACACCGGGAAGTGGATGAAATTTAGCTTGCAAGATTTCATTACAAATACCGGGACAGGTGAAACTAAACTTGTAATAAAATACAAAATACGTAACAGAGCAAAATCTATCATAGGCAGAAGTAGGTAAGAAGAAAATTGAAACATACGAATAAAATAATGAATTTAGCACGTAAACATCCCTTGTTAGAAACGGGTGCCATTTGTCCCAAATGTCAGTTGCGACGTGAGCGGAATTCGCGGGAAACGGCCATTTTGTTTGAACTGTCAAATTGAAAAAGGATCCAATTTTATACAGCCAGCCAGATATCTTTTTATAGATATTTTTTTAAGCATATGTCTGTGCTGTTTCTTATAAATTAAGGGTGTATGCTATAGTCCACCACGCTGGCCCACGCTTAACACGCCTTTAATAACTTTATGGAGAACTCTCAGTTGTGCAGGTTTCCTTACGAAAAGTGAGGTATTTTTTATGTTTTTAAGATAGCAAACGAGCTGACAGTGCCACCAACCCCTGCCGCCCATGGACATCGTAACAAACATAGAGTAGGACTAAGGGGGGACTGTTAGTTGATTATTAGGTCCTGTTAGTAATAGATGTTAATGAGAATATTAGTTGTTAATTCGTTAGTGTGGGGACCACGGAAGTTAGTACTATTAGTGCAGGTTAGTCCTGTTAGTAGTCATCACAAATAGATCTCATTTTCATCCCTAACCATTGCACAGATCGTCAAATCAATAAAGAAGAAATCTATAACTATTCCCTGTATTTTCCAGATATCATTAAAGTTTAGACAACTTCTCCAAACGGCTATGCTCTGTTGAATTCGAAGTTTAAAATGGCGGTGCAAGTTGTAATAACAAAATGGCGGCCATTCAACTGCGCGCCCTATTTTCTATCTATTGTTATTTGTTATTCGAATTTTGTATAGAATTTTTGTTGACGGGTTTTCGCGGTGTCCGAATTTCGATTTTTGATGCGTTATAGCATTGACTAGCAATCGCCGGCGGCTCCGCCCGCATAGTTTTCCCGTTGTCGCAATATTTTTTATTACTGCTCTCCTATTCATGTCAGCGTGATGTTATATAGCCTATAGCCTTCCTCGATAAATGGACTATCTTACACTAAAATATTTTTTCAAATCGGTCCATTAGTTCCTGAGATAAACGCGTTCAAACAAGCAAACTTTTCAGCTTTATATTATTAGTAAGTATAGATATACTCATAGATTCTATTTGAATGAATAAATCTTTATTTGCAAAGAAATGTGGTGACATAAAGACATAATCTGATGTAAGTACACTTCATATATTACCAAGAAGACGGCATGAACAAATAAAATATTTAATTTATAAACTAATTTAAATGAATACGGTGGTGTATATTTATGAAGAGGTTTAAAACCACAATTGGACTAGGTAAGTGTTAAGAGAAAATTCAAGGGACCAGCCAAATTACTCGTATTAGAGTTATTGAAATGCCGTCATAGTAAAAGTTGTCCAATATGACAAGCATTTACTAAAGACACGAAAATTAAAGGTCGGCAGTACCTGATGTGAAAACTAAGAACAACGAAACTAGATGACATAATTGAGATAAAATATGGTGCAGAATAACGCTTGCTCTTCAAGCATACTCATATGAATAAATGAAAGACATTTCTCGTCAAATACTCATAATAAAAGGCAAAATAAAGCAAAACTAATGCCATATAGTTCCGTATTCTGCGGCGGTTTATTAAAACGAGTCGCTGAATACCACACGTTATTTGGTACGCGAATTTGGTACACTACGTAGGGCTGTCACAAGAAGTTAGCAAAACTTTAAATTGAAACTGGAGTTGAGAGGGACGTCAGTTTTGAATAGGAAATGTTATGAATCATAATGAATTGTATCGAATCATATTCAATCGATCCATCTACGCATCGATCTAACGATTTGTTGTCGTCTTATAAACCTAAACGTTTGTCGATTCGACCACGTTACTCTGCGGAATCACTATCAGTTAAATCAGTTGCTTTAAGTTACACTGTCATTTTGCTTATAGTTAACCATTCATGATATCAACCCATAACTGTCCCACTGCTGTGGTTGGGTCTCCTCTCACAGCGTGAGGGGTACAGGTCATAGTCCACCACGCTGGCCTAGTGCGGATTGGCAGACTTCATACACCTTTGAGAACTTTATGAAGAACTCTCAGGTGTATAGGTTTCCTCACGAAGTTTTCCTTCACCGTAGCAAATGAAAACTAGTATCTAATACGTAGATATATTTTTGAACCCATTGTGATTAAAATAAATAAAACAAATTGACAACCCTACGATATAATCCGCCATTTTGTGACTGACAGGGAATTAATATAAAATGCGCACCAAAGCATTTATTCAGTTTGATGAAAGATTTAATGAATTCTATTTAATCTGTGGGATTTAGTGAGATGGGTCACGGGTAAACGGGGCTTGTAGGCTTGTAGCTATAACGAGTCCTCGTTTCTGGTCAAAATTTGACCATAACTTATTATCTCAAACAATATTATAGAGTTGTTCGATATACGTGAAAGGTGTCAATGAAAACGTCAAATGTCTATCAACGTGGCGTCCCCACTGACGTCTGTGTCTGTTGATAAAATGTGTAGTTGTGTGAGTTTTGTTTTTAAATGTAGACTAATCTATACTAATATTATAAAGCTGAAGAGTTTGTTTTTTCTAACGCGCTAATCTCAGGAACTGCTGAACTAATTTAAAAAAGTCTTTTAGTGTAAGTAGTTATTTAAAAAAAAACCTGTAACATATACTTTTTAAGCTACATCCATTTTTTCTGTTTACTTAGGAAGTAACGTGTCTATAGTATAAAATATCATTGAATTTACTTTAAAATTGACATTGTAACACCTGCAATATTTGGCGAACTGCCATTTCCAGGTCTTTACTCCGAATTGAAGTCTAACTTCCAGGTGTATTTGAAAGCCGGATCATTTATTCATGGCGCAACTATGACAGAATTTAGTCTAGAATTTGCATTCCTTTGAGAGAGGATGAGATAGGATAAGATAGGATTTTCTCTTTTATTCGGATAGTACTAGCTTTCCGTCCGCGGCTTCGCCCGCGTTCGGGTATATCGCGCGACTTTTTCACGTTAAAAAGGTACACGTATCAAAATATCATTATTTTAATTTTTGTCCGTCTGACTGTTTGATCTGGCTAATCTCTGAAACGGCTGGACCGATCTTGACAAGACTTTCACTGGCAGATAGCTGATGTAATAAGGAGTAACTTAGGCTACTTTTTTTTACTTTTGTTTCGGCAAGGGTTTCCTGAAGCGAAGCGATGGCGGGTCTATTAGTCACAACTAAAAAAGTTTGCACTTAAAAAAGTTGACTTTTTTTCCAAGTTAATACACCCCTATAATTTTTGTCCTGCGACACAGATAATTTTATGATTTAAAAACTGAGGGGCGAATCATCCCTTCTACTTAGTATGCAAACGGGGTGTTTTAATCTAAACAGAGGGAAAAACTGTTTAAATGCTTAAAAAATAAACAAATTTAAGATGTATGTCTATGCATATTTTAACGGTAAATGCGATTTTAATTAGGTATAGCATAAGTTGTTTAATTTGATAAGAATTGACACGAAAATTAAAGGTCGGAAGTACTCATGTGAAAAACTAATGAATCAATTAAATATTAAATTAAATAAGTAGTAGAACAACGTTCTGGTCATTAAGTATATTAATTCATCAAAGCCCATAACTGTCCCACTGCTGGGCTCGGGTCTCCTCTCAGTGCATGAGGCATAGTCCATCACTCTGGCCTAGTGCGGATTGGCAGACTACACACACCTTTGAGAACTTTAAGGTAGTTTATTAATTTGTAATGATAAAACAAAAAAAAACTGTCTATTATAAATTGGAGGAGTGTAATGAAAAAAAACTATAGTATACCAACAATGGATATGAACCCAACACCTCTTATGTTGAAATCTGGCAAGCCATTTGAGTTGTAGAGCGCGCTAAGGAAGCGTAAATACATACATACATACAAACGCTGGAAAAACATTACCGTACCCTCTTTTCGTAGTCGTGTAAAAATTGTTTCCACAGTTCCAATATATTGGCTAAGCCTGGAACTAAAGTGGTCTATGTTACAAAATAAAGTTATCAAACGCACCGCGTTTAAAGTCACCATGTTTAAATAACCAATCAAATTGTAAAGTGGTATTTTAATGATAACCTTACTTTGGTGACCGATGACACTTGAGACCACTTTTGCTTGGATTCATTTATTGTTTTTAAGTTCAAAAATGCTCATAGCCAAAAATGTACATAGACCACTTTAGTTCCAGGCTAGCTATATGTGAATCACAAAAAAATCTCATTTTCCAACAATCGAAAAATTCCCGACTAAAATACATAAGTCTTAAAATAATTGGTCAAGTGCGAGTAAGACTCGCGCATGAAGGGTTCCGTGTCATCATCGTCATATTTACAAATACTTCCTTATTTTAAATATTCAAGGTTTTACCTGTTTTAATACGTTCGAGAATAAAATTGCTTAAAAATTACGTTTTTTGTATGGGAGCCCCCCTTTAATATTTACTTTATTTTTTTTCAATAATTCATTTTGAAAGGT
>LGAG01000150.1:160547-173378 GCA_001278395.1 Lerema accius
AATAGGACTTAATAACCAAACTAACAGTCCTACAGTCCTACTCGAAATTTGTTACAATGTCCATGGACGTTAGATGGCGTAACTGTTAGCTCCATTAATCTATACCAATATATAAAGCTGAAGAGTTTGTTTGTTTGAACGCGCTAATCTCAGGAGCTACTGGACCGATTTGAACAATTATTTTAGTGTAAGATAGTCCACTTATCGAGGAAGGCTATAGGCTATATAACATCACGCTAGAATGAATGAATAGGAGAGGAGCAGCAAAATAAAATATTCTAGAATCGGGAAAATTACGCGGTGTCGCCGGCGACTTTTAGTATTGTATATGAATAGAAGTTAAGTAAAGTATTGTAAGTTAAACATTCTTTATCATCGTTGGGATTGATCGTCATGAAACGAGAAAGCGACAGTAAAAAGAGACAGACACATAAATTACGTGGGAGAAAATGAGACAGGAAGCATTATAGTGTTTCTACTTGGCTACTAGATGGCAGCACGCAAGCTTCTTATTAGCGACATCTATTATCATGTTAGTAGTACTATATTGTCAAGTGAATACTTCAAGTACAGTGACATCTATTTATAAAACCTAAGATAAAGAAATGGAATGAGTAAATTGTTTTGAAACTGTGATAATAGATGGCGCTATAAGTTTTTAAAATGGTGACTTGGTGTCATTGCATTCGTCAAATCTTGAAGCCAAAACTTTTAAAGGTATCAATTCTAACACGTGCAAATTTCACACATTTTTTTAATACATAATGACTCCTTTTTTGCGTCGATTGTAAAAAAACTTACAAAATGATGCAATTTCTGATGAAGTATTCAAATTAATATCACATTACTACCAAATTTTACACGAATTTCCCTCGAGTATTACACGCATGCATTTGGTAAATTGATATTGAATTATGTGCACAGTTTCGCACCGTTATAGTTTAAAAAAATGGAGTATAGCTGTGTCATCATGGACACGGCTGTATGTTGTACATGAATACGTTTATGGTACAGGTTAATTTTCTTAAACAAACTATTTTTATATATGTATTTACGTCGTAAAATAACCTCAAAATGTCGGCGCTTCCCCCTCCACCCGCGCGCGTGTTCACTGTTTTCGCTTATTGTAATTAATTTGATCCCTTATCTATCCAGTGGTGTAATTTAATTTTTTATGTAAACGATAGATTCTAAACTACAACGATAAACTGTATCCCTTGATTTTGTTATCATTATGTTTTTAGTATTGCCCCCGTATGGTAGCTAATTTAAACACGTATTCAAGTAAAAAATACGACAAAGGAATCACGTACATACATACATACGTTTCAATAATATTACTTTCCTATTATAACAGTCAGGTAATATAGAAGTAAGCGAATTCAAACACAATTATGACATCAAAATTACACAGAAACAAGAAATAAACAATTTTCCCTTTAATTTTATATGAAATCGTTAATACCTTTGTTGTATATAGTAATTGGGCGTGGTTTTTATTCGAAAAAAATTCGTGACTCTTTCGCGTGACCGAATGAGGCTCTTTACGTAGTGGAAGCTAAGATATAACATGATATTCGAAGCGAATAGACACTGGATTACTTAGATTACAAACTAATATCACTTGCTTCGGTGATCAACCATCGCTCTGAAACCTGCACTCCTGACAGTTGTCATACAGTTGTCAAAGCTGTGTGTACTCTGACAATCACTCGGTCAGCGTGCTGGACTGTGACCTGTGTTGTGAGAGATGTCGCCCAGCAGTAGGGCATTTTTGAAAAATCGCATAAGATCTTATCTCTTATTTCTTAATCTCTCTCTTCTCTCCTCACTAGAGTATATTTGCAGACAGATTATTCTTCCCCACTCTCACCGCTACAAATTTTAAACGGCTCAACCGATTTTCATCAAACATGTCTAAGAACACTCGCAGAACACACCTTTAATACAAAAAACTAAATTTCATCGCTTCATCCGTTCGTGAGTTACGGTGCCACAGACAGACAGACACGTAAAACTTATAACACCCCTCTTTTTGCATTGGGGTTAATTAAACATGTATTGCACTAATATCAAATCCGGTTTCGAACTACTCTAAACCGGTTTCAACTAGCTTAAAGTGGATCACAAGCATTATCGCGGTGTGCGTGTCATATACCAGTCGGCGCGCGGAAATAAGAATATTAGGACTAGTTTTAACCGGACATATCTGCTTTATTAATATAAAATGACATGAAATAATGTTCGTTTGTGTATAGGAGTGTTGATTTTGACTAGAATACGTGTTTATATTAGCTACCATACGGGGGTAATACTAACAATGATAACTAAATAGGGGGATACAGTTTGTCGTTGTAGTTTAGAATCTATCGTCTACATACAACATTAAATTATACCACTGGATAGATAAAGGATCAAAGAATTAAATGAATTACCCAATTTTTTTATTTGAATTGATTGTGTGTTCGAGAGCTCACTATGGAGTTTAACTACTATTAGTCTCTCTATACTGTGGCTCTACCAACTCTACTCGTATAAAGAGCTAGCTCTAAATAGCTCTACATAGAGACTGAAAACACAAAGAAAAGAGGTTGATTCCAATTGACTGTTATGAAAGCTTAGATTAAATGTAGGTTTTTTTTTTAATGTTTGTTTGTTTTAACTATTATGTTCGTGCGAAAAACTAGTGCAATGACGAGTACACGGTTATAAATTGTTTATTTTTTACTAGCAATCGCCCGCGACTCCGCCCGCGTAATATTGCTGTTTTCACAATATTTTTTATTGCTGCTCCTCTCCTATTAGCATGCATTCCTTAGCATGATGTTATATAGCCTATAGCCTTCCTCGATAAATGGACTATCTTACACTATAAGAATTTTTCAAATCGGTCCAGTAGTTCCTGAGATTAGCGCGTTCATACAAACTCATCAGCTTTATATTATAAGTATACATTTAACCCTTCAAGTGACTCAATTTTATGGAATTGACTTAACCCTGTATTCTCTTTAATGTCTTTGAGGACGGTACAAAGGACCTTGCCGGTTGACGGACAGACAGACAACGCAATAATGAATATTAATTAGGTATTTTAAGGGTTGACTTCGAAAATCCTTAGCCATTTTCTGTTACAGAATATTTTAGTACTAGCTTCCGCCCACGGCTTCGCCCGAGTGGAATTCGGTTATATCGCGCGACTTTTTCGCGATAAAAAGTGTCCTATGTCCTTTCCCAAGTTCAGTTCTATCTTCATACTGAATTTCATCAAAATCGGTTCAGTGGTTTAGGCGTGAAAGCGTAGCAGACAGAGTTACTTTCGCATTTATAATATTAGCAGGGATGAATCATTAACCATATAGTCCGTTTTAGGGTTCCGTACCTAAAAGGTAAAAACGGAACCCTATTACTAAGCCTCCGCTATCTGTCTGTCAGCAGGCTGTATCTCATAAACCGTGATAGCTAGAAAGCTGAAATTTTCATCAATTATTTATTTTCATTGCCGCTATAACAACAAATACTACAAACAATAAATGAAAATATTAAGGGTGGTCCCCATACAATAGACGTTTTTTTATATTTTATGCTCAATATTAATAACGGTAACAGGCAGACGCTTAAAATTTTCATAGAATATCATTCAGATCAGAATTTTCACAGAAAACAACCCCCTCAGACTTCGTTATGTAATACTTAAACAGCCCCATAACCGTTAAAAAAAATCGAAACTTATTAACCTTTATACAGTGTTATTATTACTCAAAATTCAAATTATCCATTAAATACACTATTTTAACCCTAAAATACAAAATGGACTTCACAAAGGCTTATCAACATCTTTTGTCGACAAAGAAATTACCTGTTAATACTTTTAGTTACTAAGCGAAGTCTATAAATTACAATTACACAGAAAAACGGTTTTGTAAAACAATTATTAATTATTCTTGTTGAAATTCCAGCTTAACTTATGTCAAACTATAGACCGTCAAACTATAGACTATAGACCGGTTCGATATCTCTTAATTACTTAGACTTATTAGACTTAGACTAGAATTTGAGCTTAACTCCTTATTTTAAAGTATAGATTATAGACTATAGACCCGTTCGATAGAGATTTTAATAAACTATATTTTTTGTTTCAGATTTCCCGAACAGTGCGAAAGAGAACAAAGATACAGGTTAAAAAACTTATAATTTCTATTCAAAGTAATTGTACATTCCTATCAAATTGATTATAAGTATACGAATCAAAAGTTCTAGAATATAGGACTAAAGTAAACGCTAACACACTCATACCCACGCAGTAGGTATTCCCTGTGTCGCGGGTGACATGGACAACACAAATAACACATCACTAACACACATGACCCGAGAACAAACATTTATCTGTCACATAAATATCTGTGGAACAGGAATCGAACCTGGGAGTTCTTGCTTTACAGGCAGGGCCATTACCAACTAGGCTACGGGGTCGTCGAACTATAATTTTCAAATTAAAATCTTGGTGTAATTAAAAAAAAATTGGTATTTCAATGTTCAAAAATATTAAACAAAATTCATTGCCATTTAATATTACTACATACGTACGTACTACATACATAAATACTACATACAAACATACATACAGTCAAAAAACATGAATCTCCTTATGCTTCAGTGTGATAATAAACTATTTTATGAGATGAATGTTAATCATTCAATTATTTTTGGGTTCAATTTGAATGAATGTAATTACTTCAATAAAAGAGTGAATGAATCGATTAATGATTTAATTACTGAATGAATACTCTATAAGTTTACTTCTGATATTGCGTATGATTTAGAGCATATTTAACATAATTCAACTCATGGGATGTCATTAAATTGGTCCCACTGCTTGGCGAGACCTCTCACAATACAGGTCACAGTCCAGCACGCTGGCCGAGTGATTGTCAGACTACACACAGCTTTGACAACTGTATGACAACTGTCAGGAGTGCAGGTTTCAGAGCGATTGGTTGATCACCGAAGCAAGTGATATTAGTTTGTAATACACGTCACTTTGTATATTAGACGCGTGTTGTTTGAACTCAGGAACTACCGTTCGGGAGACCAACGTTCAAACCACTAAGCTATCACTGTTTTGACTATTTACTTAAGTATTTATTTACTAAAAACACAAGGATGGTTTGATAATAATTCATAACAATAAGGTTTTTATAAAAACCATATCTTAGTACAATATTTTGAAAACAATAGCTAAAAAAATACGGTACATAATCGAAGCCTTCAATAGTACTGAAAAATCACTCGCAAAGGAAATTGAGCTTTATTTTTATAAGCATAAGGTTCATAATGTTAGGTCAACTGCGGTTCTATTATGAATAAATGATTTCTTTCAAAGATATTTTGGTTTTCGTCGACATATTATGTTTGTGTTTGATAACGAAGTTATAATAATATTAGTTTTGTTTTAATAAAGGGATCGGTAAAAATCTTTCTATTTTGATAAGAATATTTGTTAGTAAGTCTGTTGGTTTATTAAGTGAAATGGCCCAGGTTCGATCCCGGATTTCAAGATATAAATACATAAATACCATATGTATTTATACATATATCTATAAGTTATGACGTCATTTTCGGCTCTTACTTTGGGTATATCTGTGTCATGGACACGGCTGTGTGTTGCACGTGAATACGTTTATGTTACAGGTTATTTTTTGTATAATTTATGTCTTTACGTCGTAAAATAACCTCAAAATGGCGGCGCTTCCCCCATCGCGCGCGTGTTCACTGTTCTCGCTTATTGTAATTAATTTGATCCTTTATCTATCCAGTGGTATAATTTAATGTTGTATGCAGACGATAGAATTCTAAACTACAATGACAAACTATATCCTCCGATTTTGTTATCATTATGTTTTTAGTATTGCCTCCGTATGGTAGTTAATTTAAACACGTATTCACGACAAAATCTTCGTATGAAAAGGCCTTTATAGTAACAGAATTCATTTCATAACAATTCATTACTTCTCGTAGTAACTCGTAGCATGATGTAGCATATCGTAGCATCGCGTAGCACGACGTAGTGATTCGTAGCAATTCGTAACACTTAACTGACTAATGAAAGGTTATGATTTTGACCGGTATGTATGTATGTATGTATGTGTGTGTATGTAAGTATGTAAGTATGTATGTGTGTATATATGTATGTATGTTTGTATGTATATCCATTTTGTGACGTGATTAACATCTTATAAATTGATATTGTTGGGCGACATTTTCTAAAATGTTACATTCTGGTGTAAGATACACTTTCATCCAATCAAAGAGGTCATCTCAAGTTCATATATAATTCTGTATATATACATATAATAAAATTGAAAGTTGGGGGGGCTCTTGTTGTCTGTATGTTTGATAGAGCATCACGTAAAAACGGCTGATTTGACAGAACAATGGATGAAATACATAAATAATACTAAACTCGGAGCGTTATTAAGGCTTTATTTTATTTACAGTCCATTCTATCAAAAGTTATCACAATTAATGTTAGTATGTGACTTCTCTAACTGACGTAACTGACAGACGTGGTCAGCCATATTGAAAAAAACATACAGCTTAGTAGTCATTTATTTTAGCCTAAAATATACAACGAAGCGAAGCGAGGACGGGTCTACTAGTATATACACTATAGTACTATGTATTGCACCAAAAAAGTAAGGGCGTATTCGTTCGTAAATAATCGCAATCGTATAAAAACAAAGAAAGAGAGGGAATGATCTAAGACAAAGAAACCACTCGTCTCATGTCCTGAATTCCTTAAAGCTTTCGTCACACTGACAGCGAAGCTAATTGAACCGAAAACAGCGCATTTTTGACACGCTCTATAGACCAAACAGCTTGACAGATTTCAGTGTATCATTATAATTTTGATCAATATAATTTTGTTGTTATCTATACTATGTAATAATAAAAAAGCTGAAGAGTTTGCTTAAACGCGCTAATCTCAGTAATTACTGGACCGATTTGAAAAATTCTTTTAGTGTAAGATAGTCCATTTATCGAGGAAGGCTATAGGCTATATAACATCACGCTATCTACAGCAACAGGAGAGGAGCAGCAATAAAAAATATTGTGAAAACGGGAAAATTCCGCGAGCGAAGATGCGGGCGATTGCTAGTACGGAATAAACAATTTCTTTCTTTCATGAATCCCATCTCTATTGTAAGAGTGACATAAGCTACTTAATTTAAATCAAACAACCTTCTCCCCAAAATTATAGCACTAAAGATTTTTTAATGATTGTTACTTTTGAAAAATCATTGTCAAATTTTATAAATTTTTCGGCATTACGTCTTAGCTGCGTTTAGAAATTTTGATTTTTAGGGTTCCACGTCTAAGATAAAAACAGGTTCTATTACAGGGTCACCAGGCTACATTTCATTAATCTTTCTCGCATTGCTGTGTCACGTCATACTTGCAAAGTTAGTCGGTACAGTTAGCAGAACTATGACTTTCACGCTCCGTTCCGCTATCTCTCTACTTATCGTAGCGACACGCTAATCGCTTCGCTTAGCATTCGCCTCGCTGTCTCTATAACAAGGGCTTTATTCCTACATTTTTATTTTCTTTCTGTTCCTTTGTTTATTGTATTAGATCTTTTGCTTTGTTCTTGTGAACGTCATCGCGATTTTATATTGGAATGTGGAGTAATTGGTGTCGTTTGTTACTAGAAGAGTGGGCTGACGTTCTGCAATATAGTATTTCTTATAGTTTGGTTGATCTTAGTTTACACATCAGGTACTGCCGACCTTCAATTATCATGTGCCGTTAGTAAATGCTCGTCATATTGAACAACTTTTACTATGACGACGTTTCTATAACTGTTAGTTTGTCTGGTCCCTTGAAGTATATTAACAGCGCCATTTACTGGGTCTAATAACAGTCACATGATAATTGAAGGTCGGCAGTACATGATGTGTAAACTAAGAGATCAACCAAACTATAATAAGCAATCGGCGCAGCTCCGTCCGCGTAATTTGGCAGTTTCCACAATATTTTTTATTGCTGCTCCTCTCCTATTCTTAGCGTGATGTTATATAGCCTATAGCCTTCCTCGATAAATGGATTATCTTACACTAAAATATTTTTTCAAATCGATCCAGTAGTTCCTGAGATTAGTGCGTTCAAACAAACTCTTCTGTTTAATACAGAGTGTTCCGTAAATTGTACGACATACGTCAATGGGAGAAAAGGAGAAAACAAAACGCTAACACACTCATACCCCCGCAGTAGTATTCTCTGTGTCGCGGGTGACATGGACAACACTAATAACACATCACTAACACACACGACCCGAGAACAAACATTTATCTGTCACATCAATATCTGCTGACCGGGAATCGAACCCGGGACCCCTCGCTTCGCAGGCAGGGTTACTACCAACTAGGCTACAGGGTCGTCAAGAAGAATAGAAAAGCTTATAATATGGGATGTCATTGATCCAATATTTTTCTTTTTCTTTTACCATGAGAAGATAATTTTCACTCAAAATGTAAGTCGGTCCTGCTATAAAATTAAATTATGTCATAATATATATTATGTATATGTAATAAATAGTGTTAAACCTTCTCAGTTGACTGAAGTTGAAAATTTCATTACGATCCGTCGACGTAAACTGACTAATTTAAAACGTAGTGTCGTGCTCGCAGTATCGATATATTAGGTACCTTAAACCACTTTTTGAAACCGGTATTTTTGCAACTGGTTAAAAAAAATTGCTAGTTATTTACATCAAGTTTAATATTGACACATCTATTTTGTTTTTTAAAAAAACCTACGTGTGTATATCACTGAACTTCTTCTAAAGGACTGGGTTGATTTTTTTGTGTAAATAACAAAAACCATGTATAGTTTTAAACCACAAAAGGACTCAATAATTGCTAGTTTTGGGTCTCACAATAGTACAGGTCACAGTCCAGCACGCTGGCCAAGTGATTGTCAGACTACACACAGCTTTGACAACAGAAAGCTGAAACTTGGCAGAGATAGTTCGTATGTAGAAAAAGGATAGATTTTATCCCGATTGTAGGTTCCCTTGGGACGAATCCAATATTTATTTTTAAATTCCCTTTCGCAGGCAAAGCTGCGGGCGTTGTCTAGTAATCGATATATCGATATTAAATCACTAAGCTAAAGCTTAAGAAATGTTCTTTCAATATTATCGATATATCGATACATCGACAGAACAACACTATAATCTCACCATCTGATTGGTCATTGAACTCAGACATGCAAGAGTTCATTGAACCTAGTTTATTTGTTTATTCTATTTCAAAGGGTTGAGATATTATTAGCGAAAAACCCAAATCACTTATTTTTATATACAAAATCCGTTCGTATGTGTGTTTGTTACTAAACCTCTAAGTTGATTAAAAACAATATTTTCCTTTGTTTTATATCAAATTAAATCAAATAGTTTATGGTTGACAAATAGGTAAAATAAGTTGGTTTCGTCACTAAAAGGTAAAAACGGGACTCTATTACTAAGCCCCCGCTGTCTGTCTGTCACCAGGCTGTCCATTGAGCGTGCTAAAAAGGACAGACGGACATACACACATACATACGCATATACATACATACATACAAGCGTCATTACACTCTCGGTTAAACTACAGAACGAGTCCTTTAATTAATAAAGCCCTACTATTTTATCACACACTGAAACAGTACGATAAAGAACCGTATTATTATAACATTAAGGTTGTATTTTGAACAAATCTAGAACATCAGAACAATTCTCAAGCCAGTAATTTATCTACACAACTTCTATTTCATCAAAAGTTTCAAGTTAAGTTATCTAATCGGAGCAAGTTTATTTTAATCATTCGTATGTTTAGGAATTCTATTATGTCACTTGGGAGTGACTATGTGTGACAGAGAGGGGTGAATTTAGTGACATCAGTTAGCCTGGAACTAAAGTGGTCTATGATCCTACTAATCCTACTAATATTATAAATGTGAAAGTTTGTAAAGATGTTTGGATGTTTGTCCCTCTTTCACGCTCGAACCGTTGAACGGATTAAGCTGAATCTGACAGATAGGTTGCATCCAGGAATAGGATATAGGATACATTTTATCCCGATTATATGTTTCCTTCGGATAAATCCCATATTTTTTAAAACTACTCTTCTGCGGGCGAAGCCGCGGACGAAGTACAAAATAAAGTTATCAAACGATACGCGTTTAAAATCACTATGTTTAAATAATCAATCAAATTGTAAAGTGGTATTTTAATGATAACCTTACTTTGGTGACCGATGACACTTGAGACCACTTTTGCTTGGATTAATTTATTGTTTTTAAGTTCAAACATTGTTTTTAAGTTTAAAAGTATATTTTAATATTACAAACAGACACTTCAATTTAATTTAATTTTATAGATTATTTGAAAGATTTTACGAAACCCACTGAATAAACTCTCAACAGATCTACAAAACTACGAGTAAATCTCATATCACATCAGATCACATCAAATCACATAAAATAGAGTAACTTGGACCAATTCCAAATTCAAGTCGTAACGTCAACCAATTTCTTAGCAAATGTTTATCATCCATTGCTACTATCATATGAAGCGAATAACGATATGCGAATGTAACTGGCAATGGAATTTGATTATAAAAGTGACTCATGGCTATGTTTCAAATATTATTTTTGATGAGAATACGTGTTTAAATTAGCTATCATACGGGGGCAATACTAAATACATAATGATAACAAAATCGAGGGATACAGTTTGTCGTTGTAGTTTATAATCTATCGTCTACATACAACATAAAATTTTACCACTGGATAGATAAATGATCAAAGTATTAATTACAATACATGTTTACGCTTATAAAACATTACCCTTCTATGAACGCTGTCGTGTAGAAAGGTTTACTATCATTTCCCTTTTAAAATAGGAATTACACAAAGGCAATAAATAAGATGTTTCAAAATTTCTTTTTAGTTCTTTCAAACAACTTTTCGTTGACCTAAAACCTAGAATTTTAGCAGCGCTACAAACTATAGAGCTTTAAGAAAATTTATTATTGACAAATATATGTTTTACATGCCAGTATATAAGATAGCTTAGTGGTTTGAACGTTGGTCTCCCAAACGATAGTTCTTGAGTTCAAACAACACGCGTCTAATATACAAAGTGATGTATATTACAAACTAATATGACTTGCTTCGGTGATCAAACATCGCTCTGAAACCTGCACTCCTGACAGTTGTCATACAGTTGTCAAAGCTGTGTGTAGTCTGACAATCACTCGGCCAACGTGCTGGACTGTGACCTGTATTGTGAGAGGTCTCGCCCAGCAGTGGGACAGTGTTGGTTGTGATACTAATTATAATGATGAGCATTTAGGTACTATAGCTACCTACATGATAATTGAAGGTCGGCAGTACCTGATGTGTAAACTAAGATCAATCAAACTATAAGAGATACAATATGTTGTAGAACAACGTCTGCCCGGTCTTCTAGTATATTAATATTAAACACTATTAAACGCTCCCTTCGCCCGCGGATGAGTAGCAAAAAAATATATCTGATTTATCCCAAGGGAACCTATAATCGGGATATAATCTATCCTATATTCTGTTAGATGCAAACTATCTGCGTGCCCAGTTTCAGCTTAATCCGTTCAACGGTTAGAGCGTGAAGGACTTACACACATACAAATATCCAAACATCTTTACAAACTTTCACATTTATAATAATTAGTAGGATAGTAGGATTATTTCACGTGCTCCACATGAAATTCATCCGTCGCATGTGAACTCCATCTAAGGGGAGCAAGAATTCGGTAATTTAAGTTAATGTGGGGCGCGAGTTACATGCATATACTTTTTAATAACTGTCACCGAAGGCGTGGCTGTAGCGTCGACAAAAACGGAATAATTACATCACGACATTCACAGTAGCACAATAGAGACTATCAGTAGTTAAACTCATGTATGTAGTTAGTGTCTGCTAGCGACGCTCGGCGCGACATCTGTACGCTGTCGTTGTAAACACTTCCTCCAGGAGCCGGAATCCGTGTCGGTGAACAGTGTGTGTGTCTCAATCTATCGTCTACATACAACATTAAATTACACCACTGGATTGATAAAGGATCAAATTAATTACAATAAGCGAGAACAGTGAACACGCGCGCGGTGGAGGAAGCGCCGCCATTTTGAGGTTATTTTACGACGATACATTTCATACATATTTTTTTATAAAATATAACTGTAACATAAACGTATTCACGTACTACACACAGCCGTGTCCATGACACAGCTGTACGCTGTCAATACCATTTATATCAAACAATTCTTTAATGTAATCTTTGTCATAATTAAGGATGGTTGAATTTTAACCACTGAGATTGTGCTTTAGTTAATTTAACCCTACAGCAGTCAATATTCAGTATAATAAGATTATAAAGATAAATACAGTATAAACAATCTTATTTCTTGAGCTATTACTATGATCCGCATTTCGCTCTGCAGGGTATCAATTAGTTTTAAGAGGCTTTTCTCATTCCCAGCATGCGTTAAAAGCTCATGCAAGGGTACCCATACCCCTAACTTACCCCTATGGGGTAAATTTAATCTCAAGGGTTGAAATACTGTGACATACTTACAAATAACTGGGATTTACATTGATTTAGGGATACTAGAAAACTTTACAGACGTTGTTGTGCAATATATTGTATCTATTTCTATACTAATAATATAAAGCTGAAGAGTTTGTTTGAACGCGCTAATCTCAGGAACTACTAGACCGATTTGAAAAATTCTTTTAGTTTAAGATAGTGC
>LGAG01000150.1:194041-205600 GCA_001278395.1 Lerema accius
CGACAAAGGAAAGTGCTACTCACGCTATTGTAGCAGTTCACAACACAGATGTCAATGGACAGCCTGTGAAATGCTCGTGGGGGAAAGAGTCAGGTGACCCTAACAACGCGCAGGCCCAGGGACAGGTGAGTTAAATGCAACTAGCAATCTACACCCACGTAATTTTCCCGTTTTCGCAATATTTTTTATTGCTGCTCCTCTCCTATTCTTAGCGTGATGTTATATAGCCTATAGCCTTCCTCGATAAATGGACTATCTTAAAGTGCAAGAATTTTTCAAATCGCTCCAGTAGTTCCTGAGATTAGCGCGTACGAACCAACTCTTCAGCTTTATATTATTAGTATAGACGTAAAAAGACAGGGTACGTGTGTTTGTTACTGAACTCCTTATGAAAGATTACATCGATTTCAATAAAAAATGTGAGGTATTTTAGAGGAACTGAGTATGGTTTCGAACCATAGTTAGCCCCGGTAGGTGGTGCTGTTAAAATACTTCAAGGGACCAGACAAACTATTAGTTATTGAAACGTCGTCATAGAAAAAGTTGTCCAATATGATGAGCATTTACTAAGAATACATGAAAATAAAAACTAAGTATAAACAAAATATATGGCAGAACAACGACTGCCCGGTCTTCTAGTTATGTATATTATCCAATAATAACTCGTATTATAGGATAACATAACATTTTGCCCAAATCAATAAACCTACATTATGAATTCATGCCTATTATACATTCCTTTTGTACCCACGATTTTGGATTTAATTGGATTATTATATGAATAATTATTATGTCAATGTGACCAGGGTTTTAGAAGTGTAAGGGTGTGTACATATTAGGTCGAATCGAGTATCTATTCGGTAGTTTTCTGTAACTAGATAACACCTTATCTAAAAACTGATATTTGAACCACTACTTACTGGGTACCCTGTTTAAGTCAATAGATGTAGATAATTTTATATTTAAACTCCAGGACACAAGGATAGTAAATGAAATATAGTTTCTTCAACAAATCATTGTACTATCCATTTTTAACTCCCGACGCAAAAGAAGGGTGTTATAACAAACTTATAAGTTTGATTTGTCTGTCTGTCTGTATGTATGTATGTATGTATGTGGCACAGTAGCTCACAAACGGATGAAGCGATTTCAATTTAGTTTTTTTTTGTATTAAAGGCGATCTATCTATATCTATAAGATAATGTTGTATTGTATTGTATTTTCCATTACATTATCGATAGTAGATCAATGACGTATAGATGAAGATAATGTTGTATTGTATTGTATTTTCCAGCTTTCCGGCACAGCGTACAGTCCATTTGGCGCAGCCTACTCTGGAGGCGTTCCTCCAGCGTCCTATTGGTATAATACATACCCTCAACAGCTCGGGGGGTTCTTGCAAGGTGTCCAGGGGGTCCAAGGATACTCGTACGCTGGACAGTTCGCCGGCTACCAACAACAGTATATGGGGTGAGAGATTTGTATTTTGTATACAATTTTCTCTTGTTGTTTTGTTGATTGTGATGTAATTTGTTTTACGCGTATTTAAAAATAAAAGTGATTAAAAAAATAAAAAATACGTTTTTGTGGCAATACGAATTAAAAGGTAAAAAATTATTTTTCGAATTATTGCATCGTCATCGGCCTTTATTAAGTTTGAAAAGGGTAAAATCACATTTAAAGTTTCCGTTATAAACCTAGTAAGTTAAATACATACCAAGATAATATAATATTGACTGTATTTAAAAAGGACTTATTTATTTATTTTTCTGACTTATTTTTATGAATATCTATGAATAATTTAATTTAATGATTGAATATAAAATATTAACTTTGTTTCTTGAAATAAATTATTATTATTATAAAAGGGGGTTGTAAAAGTAAATGTTAATTATTATCCATCCAGGATGGGTGGGGTGCAGCTGCCGTGGGCTCTGGGGGGAGGCGTGGGCGGCGTGGGCTCCGTGGGGGGAGTTGCAGCGATGTCTCAGCCCCCACAAGTACTGCACTACCCACTCCAGCATTTCCAGGTGCAACCTGTAAGTACTGTAGAATATAGCTAGACATAGGAAAGAATACATTCGAAAATATTTTGGAAAATACATTCTAAAATATTTTATGGCCTTAATTAAGAATGGCTTAATAATACTACATGTCGTATTTCTTGACGATATTTATTTATTATTTATGAATCTATACTATAAAATTGTTGGGCTTACTTAATGCTTGCAGCATTCTCTACCAACCAACTTTTAAGTCATTAAAATCGTGATAAAATATATTTTCTGTGTCCTTCCTTTCAATTGCAACTATCTGTTTACTATAGTTCAATATAATCTGTCCAATAGATTATCAGTGAAAGGCAAACATAATTACGTATATTTTATAATATTCGTGTGTATTATTAACAGCAAATCGGTGAGGATGAATGGCTGGCTCCGAGCCTCCTCGTGTGAGGTCAACGCCCTCCGCCCGAGCCTTGCTGCTGTCTTCAGAGAAACTGCGAACATTTCGCTTAGTATTCTTCATGTCAGACTGTATTTTTCGTTTATATTGTCCCTTTCTTCATGTTAGACTGTATTTTTCGTTTGTATTGTCCCTTGCTTTGTCTATTCTAGTGTCACAACATGCTGTATTTTTCGTGTCCGTTTTAGGTTGTATTTTTCATGTTTGTAATCGTTTGAGTTGTTGTAATAATTGTTTGTTTAGGCTTGTAAATTTTCAGTGTGTTAATGATTTTATGTAGAGAAAAGTTATTTTATTAATAAGAAAGTGTAAATGTGAAAAGTAAAATGTATTTGAAAGGTTTGAAATGAATTATAAGGCTCAAGGATTTGTTATCAGGCAAAAGGATAATGTGGATATTAAAATTACTTTTTCAAATGTTACACTTTCTTATTCCATTAATTTTATAATCAAATTTAATTTGCTTTATTGTAAAATTTTTGGAAGTTGTTATAGACCTGAAAATTATATTCATTGTTGTTTTTAGTTGTATTTGTCATTTGTTGTTAGTGTATTGTAGTATTCGTAACCGTATTTAATGTTTCTCATGTTTTGATATGCTGTATTTTATTTTGTATAGTTGATGTTTATAATTCTCAGTCAGTTTTAAGTGTATTTGAACTCTAGTCATTTTGTGATCTAAAGTGCCATATTTTATGCATATTTTTTAGGGTGTGAAATCTCTTTTTTACTTTTTTATTGTTTTATGGCTTATAAATATTACTTTAATTTGTTATTTGTAAAGCATGTTTCAAGAAAAGATTAAAAGAAAAACAAAAGAATTTTGAACCTTAAATACAACTAAAAATCTCCTAAATTGAAAACCTTATAGAAAATTACATAAATTAATTGATTGGTAACAGTAAAGTTTGAAGTGATATTTACAAGCATTGTTACTTAATTTAGTTATGTTAGCTTGTATTTTTGATGTCATTCGTTATTTTTTGACACTAAAAGACTATTTACTTTTCAAATTTTTATTTGTATTTTCTATATTGTATATTTTATGAAGACGTTTTTATATACTTCTATATTTGTTTATCTATACTTTTATCTATACTTTTTAAGGCGGCAGGCACACGAAGCGGATGAAAGGGCTTAGAGCCTCCAAATGAACTTTCGCCCAAAAAGCGAGTATTTGACGAAAAAAAAGTATAAAAAATGTGAGTCATTGTAAGAAAAAAAAATATAATTTTACTCTTCTGCTTATGATGGCATTAATAATGCATTTGAATATATAAAAGAGTACTTTTTAGAAAATATATAGTTATGTAATATAAGTTTATATAATATAAGGTAGGATAAGTTATATATCATGCCACGCGGGCCAATCGGTTGCGGAGAACTTTAAACGGAAATATTCGTTGTGGAAATGAAGCGATTTAATGAGTATGAAAGTTTGAAATAATACTAAATACTTACTAATGTAACTATTAAACACTACTAAACTTACAAGTTATTCTGATATGGAAATGTCAAACACGCTATGATGTCACAACGGAAAGTTACTTTCCGCTATAAAACGTTCGAGTTTCGAAAATTCTTCGAAAACTGCCATACTCATTAAATTCGTACGGTAAACGCGATCTGACATAGCACCAAAGATCTGATAGCACAAGTTTAGCGTAAGTTAGTGGACAAAAAATGTAGATTTTTGGAAAAATGTTTAGTAGGGAAAATCTAGTTGAAAAATAGGCAAGCTCCCATCACGAGTGAGAAGTTTTTTAAGACATTTTATATGCGAGAACGGTAGGATCGAATACGAACATAGTTTTTAAAATATACGATTAGATGAATGCTATACAAATTATTTCTATTCATTTCTTTCGAAGGGTGCGTTTAAAGTGGAGGTTTTTATTTATGAAAGCAAAGGACAGCGTTTTTTGAATGCGATTTTATCGTAAAAGTGGTTGAATGATCTGTACACATTGTGGCCAACACTAGAAATGTAATGTACATGAGTATGTAGTGTTTATATGATTGGAACTCATACCAATGTTTTCAGTTTTGTAGCTGCGTTGTTCGAGATGCGAATACAAGCAGATTGATAGAAACCGACTTCTCTATAAACGCACCCAGTGTTTCTTTCTCTGGATTCCGTAACATTGCCAAATTCAGAATCATAATTTATAGACAAATCACGATAATATTACCTATCTACTGTTAAAAAAATGGTTGTGTCTAAGTAATAATGGATACTTGAAGATCATAATGGAACTTTGAGAAAAATACAGAAATGTAGCGAAATATTAGATTTATTTACGATGTAAGAAAAGAAAAAATATTTATTGTGTAGCATGTAAGTGCATATAACCGTTTACTGTAGTTAGTTTAAAACGGAGGCGAGGGAGTTCGAAATTTAAATTTCCTTTCCAAAATCGAAAAATAATTTTCGCTTACTTTCCGTTCCAGTAAAATTCTTTCCTTCGTTTTATTTCCGTGCGGACACCGTATGGAGTCGATTAGTTTTTAATGTAGTATTTACTACGTATCTTTTTTGAAACATTTTGTCGGACGCAAGCTGCGTCGATTCAAAACATACAATATTTTATAAACGGTGTATTTTATAAATTATATTGACGATTTCTTGTTTAAATGTTGTAGATTTTTTTTGTCTATTTAGCCTGTATCATTTGAAGCATGTAGTCAAATCTGTCAGACATATCGCTAGATATTTATAATAAGATATTTATATATAATAAAAGTAATATATAGTTTATTTCGGCTAAGATACGAATCGATAAGTCAATTTATTTGATCCTGTCAATCGTGAATGAGATTCTCCGTTGTTTGAGTAAAATGTAAGGAAAAGGGTGTAGTGCGACTTTTTTAAGTCTGAAAAGTAAAGTAATGAATTACTTTTTACTTATCAACGGACGGCGAGGTTCGACCTCTTAGTAAATCTGAATATATCACAGAAATATTAACAAACAATTAGATAGATAATTTAGATATAGTCACCATATATGACTAGGTTAACGTATATATTATGAAAAGTGAATTCGTTTTCGCCTATTGCTTGACGTAGGTAAAGGTAAGGTACATAATATCCCTAAAGTTAAGGTATAAAGTAAGTATCTATAGAACTGCCGACCGTTTCTCTTCTTTGGTGGACCCAAAAGTGACGAGTCGTTGCCTTTCTTGTTGCTATGTACTTCCTTCTACTATATATATAGATAACGCTAGTGGTAAGTCTAATATACAGCATTGTGTTTGCGTTACGGCTAAGTTATATAAAGGGCTATCACCCTCTCGTTAGCTAGGTAAATTGCGAGAAATAAAGTAATATTATATATACAAAATTATTGTCGAAAGTAACATAATATAACATTACGTATATCTTTTAGATAGGCTATTGAAATTTTAAGTGTTTTTTTTATTTCATTTATTGTCAGTTACATTTATTTTCAGTTCATTCCATTGTATAAGATATGGTATATATAAAATTTAAGTCCCAATGAATAACACCAAATTTTTTGATAATCCTCGACTTGTAAATCTTATTGTAGAATGGCGATGGTTATAAACCCTTCAGATACTTCAAAGATCTAATAAAATGCCTTATTGATAAAGATTTTCTCACGTATCGTATCTTCTACTTGGTTAGTAGATGTCGCATTGTGTAGAAATGGTATCTTCAAAGAGTAACTCTTAAATGAACATAAATAAATCAAGTCCTATTGAAGATTTATTATCATGTTAAAGATTAACAAGCAATCGTGTGATCGTGTTATCGATTAAATCAAATTTCAAATCCAAGATTGTTCTTATTGTATATTTGAAAGTACCATTTCCATCACAGGAAGTGCCAAAATCGTATGATTTCTCTTTACGTCTTATCATCTATAAATACCGTCTTTCAGAAATAATGAATAACACCAATTCAGACTTAATATAGAACGCTCTAAGAGCGATTCTAAATTTAAATTTTACAGCCTTGAATATACTTTCATTTGTTTGTACATTTTGAGTTACATATATTTTCAGATACAATAACTTTACCCCAAACACATTTTGTAAATAACTCAGCTTTGTACAACTTGGTGTAATAAATATATTTTTGGCGGCGAAATTTGCAATAAACGTGGTCCCTATCCAAATGACAATTCGTATTAATAATTAGCATGTTAGATTACCTATATGGCATTAAATGACGTTGTCCTTTGAACATATATCTATAGATATGTCACTAAGATATTTTATATTCGGGGCTGTAAAAGAATAGACTGTAGTTCGTGAGTAATATTAAAGTCTCAATGTGTTTAGTTTTCAAAATCTCGTAGATTCTCTTTCGTTTTAGAAAAAGCTAGACTTTTGATGTGTTGTAGTGGTAACCCAGTTGTCGCGTGCTTAGAGATCATTGTTTTAAAACACAAAAAATAAATGAAATATTTTTTGAAATGTATAATGAATGGATATTTTGTATCCATCGTGTCTTGTAGTGTTTTTTGTTTTACTTGTTCTAGCTTGGAAGTGATTGTTGTTTTATTTGAATTTTACGTATAAATCCTTGTACCGTATATCTATCCCTGAAAGGTTATAAAATGTGCTATTGTAGAGCACTTTTTCTTGAAATATGTAATGATGCGTTCATTGACAAATGACGAGACAAGACTTCCTTCAGTCAAAGGATTTATGGTTTCATAACCGCTTGGTATTTTTTTTGTCGCAAATACTGCAAGGTTTTTCCCAAAACAAAACATTGCAACTACCAAGAACTTTTTTATTTACTTTGCAAACCACAAAACTTTATTTGTAATTTTATTCAATATTTCAATCAGTCCAGCGTTAAAAATATTATATTTATAGTTATTTTTAATACAATTACCAATGGCAGAATACGTTGAAATAACATTATGGGTCTCTTATAACGCTGTATGTCAATCTATTGCTGACAAATTATGATTTAAGTGACTTGAGGTGCGAAAAAACTTTCCAACTTATTCTCCTATTAAATGAAGTTTTGTGCTCATTTAAAAAGAACAACAATCACTTCTGGCTTGTAGATGTGATGTAGCGATTCTTCGTGTCAAGTGTAAAGTTGGTTTTATTTCAGATTAGCAATATCTTTGTAATTACTGTCACGGTGTTTATAATGATAACCAACATGAATGTCGATTTGTACTTAATTATGAGTAGCGTTGCTATGGATTGGATATAATAATGGACATAACTGGTTTTAAATGAAGTTGTATATTACTTTAAATGAAAGTTCTGAAAATAAATGAAAAATATATGTCATACCAAGTTAGGTAATTTACTTATAATACTGTCAAACAAACTTAACCTTTTGTTATAACTTTAATTTCTTACATATTACCTTGGCTGATGACAATGAATTTTTATGATCGGAGTAACTCAATAGGTATATCACCCGAATTATATCACTTTAACCTAATTTAGTTAAAGCTTTAATAGCTCACTGAATTTTTATTTATTGTCTTCTTACTGTGTAGCCAGAGTTGGCCCAATTTAAAAATTACGAGTGATGATATAACTGTAATAAATTACTATTTAGTCTCAAACATTATCAACTTGTCATTCAATCACGTTTCATGTTTGTGTGCGTGTACATAATTATGTCTGTATGTCAGTTATCATTCTAAACACCGCGCGATCACAGCAATAATATGCAATAGATGTATAGTAGACGTTTTCTTTTGTGTACCGCTAGAGATTTTTAGATAGAAGCGATTCTTCTGTCAATCTTGTCTTGTAAAAATTGTCGTGAATTGGAATCTTAAAGCACCGTTCTTTTGACGATTGATTTAGTGTATACTGGCATTGATGATGTTTTATTTGAAACTACTAATCGGTTAACAAAACTATTTCAATATCCTTAGTACCCCTATTCGAAAAATGTATCGTGATTTCCTATTCTTAATCTTAACTTTACTACGATAAATCAGTAAAAACTCCATCCAAATCGATCAAGTCTGGCTGTGTCCAGCAGGAACAGATGCAAACAAAAAACTGACTAACAGACAAAAAATCTAAAAGTCATATTTATAGAATCTTTGGCATTAAAAAATAGCCCCGATAAAAATGTTCCTCAAATATCTTCTATATGCAAATAACTGATGATGATGATGGATAGTATAGTATGCCTCCTATAATATTTGTTTTGTATTTCACAATTTTTTCATATCACAAAGAAAACGTACGGTTTAAAGTATTTGTGTCTGTTCACTTTTCCCATTTTTTTATTTAATTAGGCGCAAATATGCAAATAAAACTATATGCAAATAAAACATTAATAATTAAATTTTGGAACCATGTCTGCACGGAAAGTAAAAACTATGGCACTTCGTTTCAAATAACGTTCCATTTTTACATCGTTCCAAATTTCCTTACCCCTCAAGCAATGTATGCAGTTGAATTGCTAACAGTATTCCAGTCACATCCCCATTCTTTAAGACGTGGGTGCCATGGATAAGTAACAAATACAGGAATACACACAGACCGAGAACAGAAATAATTTAAACTCGTCCAATTCTTTTTGAGTGCCTTCCCCTTTGCCTGTATACACTATCTCAGTTTTATCTTTCTAAATATATTTCTCCCTGTTTTTTCTACCGTCCATGGGTGTTGTCATAGATTTAAGTAATAGAACTATTAATTTCTCGTATGATTTTCTTAAAAACGCACACACATCTTTCGATTTGTAGCTGTTCCGAGCTTTTGGTTAAAGAATGATGTGATCTTTCGAACTTACTATTCGACCATGAAATGTTAGTGATTTTAACTTATCCCTTTTGTATTTTATTAAAAAAAATGACTACTACCCTAACGCGACTAACACTATATCATAAATTATGATCTATGTAAGATTATATGCTATAATTATATAATTATGTACCGGCGAATGAGTGTTTTCTATGTAAACGCACGGATCGAAAATAAGTCTATTTTTTGGCAAAACAGCAGTTTTGAGATAACTATTTCCTTTTGCGATAAAATATTCGCGCAGTTCAAAACGCCGGTCGTAGGAATTACTTTATTTCGTACCCCGTTTAGTGTTTTAATTTTATTTATTTATATTTTATTTTAAGCTCGCATAAATTTAGTGAAGATGTAGTGTTAAATGAAATAGTAAATTAAGTATATAAAAGTAAGTCTATGCTTCACTGTTACGTTGAAACTTGTATGTTAACATCTCTGTTATTTTCGGAAAATATTTTCTGTTGTAGATGTCGTAGCGGAAAGTTGTTTCATGTCGCAGCGGAAAGTAGAATAAAAACATCGGAAAGTATTTTGTACTTTAACACGGGTAGTTGGAAAGATAAATTGTGTTAGGAATTGTTCCTGCAAGAACAATTGACGACATGGAACAACTTTCCGTAACAACACAAAAACTGTTGACTTTATTTACTGTTCTTCTTAATTAAAGTTATTAAAATGAAAAACATAGTTGTATTCACATACTCCGTACCTATTATAGGTAATTAATATATTATGACATATGGAATATAGCATAAGAATGATATGATCTGATAAACGAAAATAAAGGATTACATTGTGTTTTATTTCAATACCCCATTCGACTCTTCCCTATAATAACTAGACGACGCCCGCAGAAAATAAGTTAAAAAAATAATTGGATTTATCCCAAGGGAACCGATAATCGGGATAAAATCTATCCTATGTCCTATTCCTGGATACAAAGTACCTGTATGCCAAGTTTCAGCTTAATCCGTTCAACGGTTAGAGCGTGAAGGACTTACAAATATGCAAATATCTTTACAAACTTTCACGTTTATAATATTAGTAGAAAGTAGGATTAATAAACTAGTAATCATTAGAAAATCGAAAGAACTTATTAATGAAAATATTGGAGGGTACTTTCAAAAAAATATAGTCTATGTCACTCAATCGAGACGAATCCAATGATACCCCATTTTAAAATCCAGCAAGCCATTTACGCTGTAGGGCGTGGCAAAAAAATAGACATACATACATCTATATACATAAAAGAAAGTGTTAGTTACACCACTAACTCATAAATCGCTAGACTATTTTTTATGATTTTGGATTTATCTATGTCGGCTATGTAATTTGTATTAAAATTGGATAATAAAAAAATCCCATTTCACTAAAAAAAACCTCCTTCTACATACATCATGATGTCCTGGTAGACTCAAAGCACCAGGGAATCATAAAATTATAGAAGAATTTAACAACCACTTTGCTGACAAAACCTGCTACGCCATTATGCAGCCCTGGTAAACTCAAAGTACTAGGGAATCATAAAATTACAAGAGTATTTAAACAACCATTTTGCTTGAACAGTTTGCTAATAAAACCTCTTTATCATCATACTGCCCTGGTAGACTAGAAGTACCAGGGTATCATAAAATTATAAAAGAATTTAACAACCATTTTGCTTGAACAATTTGCTGAGAAAACCTCCTACATCATTATGCTGTCCTAGTAGACTGGAAATACCAGGGAATCATAAAATTATAGAAGACGTTAACAACCATTTTGCTTAAACAGTTTGCTAATAAAACCTCTTATATCATCACACTGTCCTGGTAAACTCAAAGTACCAGGGTATCATAAAATTACAGAAGAATTTAACAACCATTTTGCTTGAACAATTTGCTGAGAAACCTCCTACCTCATTATGCTGTCCTGGTAGACTAGAAGTACTTATGTGACAGATAAATGTTTGTTCTCGGATCATGGGTGTTAGTGATGTGTTATTAGTGTTGTCCATGTCACCCGCGACACAGGGACTACTGCGGGTGTGTTAGCGTTTTACAGACCATTTCTTTTTTAACTTGTCTTATTCAGCACGAAGTTTTACGTAATCATTGCATAACGGAAATCACACATTTATAAGTTATACATATTTTTCCAGTAATGTCTAAATGATATCATAACTTTAATATCACATTATGCTTCAATATCTCCAAAAACTGTTTTGAATTTTTTTTAAATAAGACAAAAAAAACGACTACACTCTCGAAAAGCCTACCTTCTAAAGTCTATTTTTCTTTACTTGTCCAAAGTGGTAAACAAACATGGCCGACTAATGTCAAACGATTAATG
>LGAG01000153.1:17850-30620 GCA_001278395.1 Lerema accius
AATTTTTTTTAAATCCGCACGTCTTAGCTTAGTATCGAAAACTTAAATACTAATTTGCAAACTGCTTGCTTTAATTTTTTTTTAATTTTCATACAAACTTTCATCCCCTGTTTCCCCCCCTTTAAGTGGGAATTTCCAAAAATCCGTTCTTAGTGCTCCCCTACACTCTAAAAGGAACCTCTGTGCCAAGTTTCATGCTTCTAGGTCTATCCGTTTAGGCTGTAGCGTGTCTGTCAGTCAATCAACATTTTTATTAAGTATGATATTAGGATACTATGATGATATTTCTTTTTTAAGAAACAACATTTAAATGATAGTCCAGTGTACGTCCATAGTTATTAATAATTCCTGACAGTAATTAGATTGTACTTTTACTATTTTTTGTAAGGTATAGTGTTTGAATTTGAATTTTGTAGTACAACATTTAGACACATTTTCTTTGTAAGTTACATTTGAAAATGCATAAATTAAATTTTAAGAGAAAGTGTGACATCTCTGGCGTTTAGAACAACACAATAACAACAAAACCTGATTCTACACATATGACAAGTCCTTGGAATAAAGCAGTTATACACTTCATACTAAACAAAACTTGTTATTACAGAGAATGTACCTACTTGGTAATTACTATATGATATGATTCACAAAAGAATGTTTGAATAAAGGCTTTTGCCACATAGATAATTTTTTACCTGCCACATACATTAAAATGTAGAAAACAAGGATGCATAGAAAATTACAAAAATTCAATACAATAAATTTTAAGTAAAACATATTGTACCATTCACTACTTACGAATTTATGTACTTGTAAACAATTTTTTTAAAGCCTTATACAAAAACTTAGATGATAGAACGATTGCAACAATGACTCAACCCAGCTTTGACAAGTTCACAATAATTTGACATTTTATTGTGGAAAAAACAACCCGAGACCCTATTTCTATGTACTTCTTGTGCATGTCAAAAATACTCTACAGCTGATAGGATTATCAAACCGAGGAACCAAAATAATGAAAACGACGTTTACGTCGTACATTATATACCTATTCTCGCAACTAAAGTACGTCCCCCAGCTGCCATTCAAAAGAATATGTGGCATAAGTCAAACTTTCATTTCGTACAAGGATGCACTAAAAATAATTATAAACACTCAAGGCACAACAATGTATGCGTAACGAGCACTTCTCTTTAATTACAACGACTGATTCCACTTTAGGTGAAAATAAATCGATGTTTACCTTATGTCTTCTTTCAATGCAAATCTTTTTCTATTGCAGAATCAAGACTGCTAACCCTTCCGCAATACTCGAAGATGAATCCTTTCCTGTGGACCTACAATGCGGTTCACAATTTAATTTAAATTGAAATGCAAAGCTGAAATAAATACAACTGTCCCGAAGATATTTTCTGCGAGTAACTATACATTTGTTTTATGAAATGGCCTAATCTTTTACAAGATTCCGTTCTGTGATTCCATAGACAAGTCCTCTTACTTTTTTAATTTCGAATAAATGAATGAGTAGTTTTCCACTTTCATCAAGGATAGGATAGGTTACGTTTACATGGTTTTCTAGAAAAATACATAAATTTAATTAATAATCCATTTTAAGACCTACAAAACTATTATAGTCAGAATTACAAATATTTTTCATAATTAAAGATTTTTTTTAAATCTTTGAAAATATAATACAGATTAAACAGCAAACTTAATGGGCCACAGAGCATAAAGAACTTTATTTGTCTAGTTTGTTTGACTTGTCTCTACTTCCGAAAATTCATTAAAGTCACAGAATAAAGTTTGCTTTCTTTTATTTGTCCATAATTTATTATCATACAAAAAAGAGTTTTCGAGAATGCGATAGAAAAAACGTGATCTTATGTGGTGACGATGTCCGCCATCTGTGATCGCATTTGTGAACTTTAGTAACTCAATAGATGGCGTAGCAGTCATCGATAAAATGTCATAAATTACTGATTGACCTGGAAGTGGTTGTTCTGTCACTTATTTTCAGGTGCCCTCAGGAGGTATTATAAGCAAATAAAATATGCCATGCTATACTCCTTTAGTGAATCTGCGACAGTTATTTAACTCAATTGTAATCCTTGGATGGCATATCCAAGGACCTTCTCAAATAAACACAAAATAATTGTATCAGAATCAAACATTTGGAATTGTACTTTTGTATTAATAAAATTAAATAGCTTAAATCATATTGATCGGTCAAATAGACAAGAGGAAAATTTTAACAGGGTAAATAAATATAAAAATAAAACATGAGTTACAAGCATATTATATATTTTTTTATAATAATTAAGAATAAATTCTTACATCACGAGTTATAAAATAAATACATTTATTGCCTTAAATTAAGTCCAAAAGTACTCTGTACAGTTATTGTTAGCGATGTACAAACGAGAACGACAAGTAAAAAATATCTAAAAACATAAAATAAAAATTAAAAAAGGGCCTTAAAGTCAGTTAAGTTTCCACAAATACTCTCCATGTGACAAATCTACGAACAACTTAACAAATTGTGTCAGAATCACAACCAATAGTTTGCATCTTAATTTCATTTCTTATCCAATATTACACAAACTATTTTATATCATTGCTCTTCGCTTAATCCTAAAACAAGAACCATTGTTTACCTTACATTATAATTACATTTAAATTACCACTATCTAATTTCTAGCGGGTGTCTTACTGGACAATTGTGCTGTTTCCCACAATGTTGCCAACATGCCTCCCCTTCCTAATCTCATTTCACGTGTTAGGCTCAATCCCACTGATGCAGTGTCAAAGTAAACTAAATCAAGTTATATATAACATATTGACTATCTCCAGGATATTATAATGCTCAAATTTCAATAGAGAAAGAGCCACAATTGCAAGCAAAATGCCTATTGCTGAGTGAACCTACTCTTAAATTTGTACATTACTTTTTGAATTATTCAATATGCTATATTAAAACTTGATAATTTTATGTAGCCGAGTTTAGACTCGGACTAACGGGATTTGTACCTTAGCGCCTGTTGGGGTAATCGCTTCATAACTAGGCATTATATACCGAGACACTGAGACATACACATGCAAATACCGGCACAAATATGCCTCCCAACCATAACCGTTCCCCTCGTAACGTTTGGCATTGTTCGTACAGATTTAATAGACGATAATAAAATAAATAGACAGTTCAAAATAATATCACGAAAATTAAATTCATGTGGCAAACGATATGGCATCAGTTTTTAAGTACCTTTAATTATTTATAAGTAAGACTACCTTCGACTTGTTCTGCAATCCTGTCTTGCGATCGTTGACGACACACTACTCGCCTGTATCCGCTCTTATTGTTACGTTTAAGAGTAATAAAAGGTATGGAAGACAGAAAAACATTGCTTTCAGATCAAATTACCGGAATAAAATAGTTGTTACATTAAACTAATTAGTTCCAGAAGTTATACTGGCCGATGAGCCAAAATAATTAAAATAGATACCGATTCACTAAAAATAATTGGACAATCTAAAACTAAAATGGACAAAAATAATAATTATGTACTTCGTTCACAAAAGTAACCAAACTGTGGACTCGATTGTTACTCATACACTTTAACACAGGGTCGGGCATTAATTTCAAAATTGACTAGATATCTGTGTGCATAGGAATCATATATAAAAATAGCTAAGTAAAGGAACCAATACACTGAAATTCTGGCGTCTGTGTATAAAAAAAAAAGATAAAACTATACTATTGCCATAAGCAAAAAAAAAAATATTTCTAAACTGTACTTTAAATTATGTAGAATACACAATAACGTATCTAGATTTGTACAATTTGTACAAACACTTCCGCATTCGCTAAAGTAAAAAAAAATTATACTCAGTCAAGAATCTAGAATAACGATCCGTGCGAAATCGATATGCTAATAGACAAATTATAAATCACTATGCAGATGTCGACACGTTCCAATCTTGAAACATCCCACAACGCGTGGAGCTGAAACCACCGAACCGAATCTCAAAATCACCAGTGAACAAAATCAATGCAATATTAAGTACGTTCGCGTCTTCGCACCGCGATTCATCGATACATCAGTCATCACATTAAAACTAAACTCGTATAAGCCACTGCACTGACACGTTTAGGGTTGTCACTGTCACTCAACATCACTTGGACGGCTGGTAGGGGGGGTAGCCCTGGTGGGGTTGCGCGGCGCGGCTGCCGGTGGCGTAGAGTTGTTGTTGGAAGTTGTGGAACTGCGCTGCATAGTTGGGGTCAGCCGTGGAGGGGACGGGGAACCCCTGTCCTTTGAAGCCCTGCATGGAGGGCGGGAGGGGTTGTGCGTTCCCCATCCTGACGGGTCCCATGGTCTTCTGTCTGAAGGGCGGCGCGCACATGGCGCCGGGCGGGGGGAAGGGGTCGCCGGCCATCTTGGGGGGCGAGTTGAAGCCGGGGGGGTAGTGCGGCATGCGCAGCATCCCCGGCGCGCGCATCACGTTCCTCATCCCGGGCTCCATCTCCATGCCGCGCGCGCCCGGGAAGTATTGCACGCCGCCCTTGCCGCCCTCCATCTGTGATGAAATAAACAGTGTAACCACTCCCATAGTAACATAATAAGTAACAGGTCACAGTCAAACATGGCCCAAAATCAAATATTTATCTCTTGCTGTTACATGGTACAATTCAACCACCTGACATGTGGTAAAGTTATTAATATATGCAAACATCACAGAAATACTTCCATCTTGTTTATTACTGTATTTGTAAGCATAGTGAGTTAATTACTTTTATTTTTCATAACACCAATAATAATTCCATACTGCAGCATTTCACATGTATATGTTACCGGCAATGTGTAAAGTGCAGGTATTGTATACAATGCCTAGGCAATGCATAAAATGCCTGGGGCGTTTGGGCAATGTATGAAATATTACGAATATGATTGCCCATTTCATACTTTGCCTAGGCAATGTGTACAATCCCTAGGGATTGTATAGAATACCAGTTAGTCCATCGGCAATGTGTGAAATCGATTTATACTTTTATTTATCTAGTTTTAGGGAAGTACTTATCAAGTTTATATAGAGCCGTAGTGGGGCGGCATAGCATTATTAACTGTTAATCTCCTATGACGGCAGACCAGGGCGGCCGGGAATGGTAAGACTCACGTAAGATTTATAGTAAAACTCAGTATGGCTGTCGTGGTCACGGTTTTTGGGGGTACTGATTACGAATATAACACCTGTTGTAAGATCCAAGATGGCCGACACATTTTTTTAGTAAAACTCAATAGGGGTGTCGAGGTCACGGTTTTTGGGGATGCTGATTACGAATATAACACCTGTTGTAAGATCCAAGATGGCCGACACATTTTTTTTAGTAAAAGTCATCTTGGACCTTAAAACAGGTGTTATATTCGTTATCAGCACCCCCAATAACCGTGACCGCGACACCGATATTGAGTTTTACTGAAAAAAATGTCTCAGCCATCTTGGATTTTAAAACAGGTGTTATATTCGTAATCAGCATCCCCGAAAACCATGACCGCGACACCCATATCGACTTTTACTAAAAAAAATTGTGTCAGCCATCTTGGATCTTAAAATAGGTGTTATAATCGTAATCAGCACCCCCAAAAACCTCGACCGCGATACCGATATTGAGTTTTATTAAAAAAATTGTGTCAGCCATCTTGGATCTTGAATCAGATGTTATAATCGCAATCAGCACTCCCAAAAACCGTGACCGCGACACCGATATTGAATTTTACTAAAAGTAGCCCTTTAACATTATCGTGCTCGGGTATAATCGCCCATCATGGCCCGAGACGATGATTGGCAACTACAGGCGAGTATCCCTTCCACATTATCGTGCTCGCGTATAATCGCCCATCATGGCCAATAATGTATAGCAGGCATTACACACATTGCCGACTGCGCATTCGGCATTGTATAGATTGCCCAGGCAAAGTATGAAATGATTATTATTTTATACATTGCCTGACCGTTTTTGGCATTCTATACATTGCCTAGGCATTGTATAGATTGCCCGATTATAAACATTGCCGGTAACATATACATAAAATTGTCTATGTGCAATAATTATACATATTTATAAATATAATAAAAAAATATAACTTACGATTGGATTTGTGACCCGTTGGAGAAAGTCTAAACTGGGCGGGCCTCGGGGACCCGTATTGCACGCTAGCTGAGGCCTCGTCGGTAGGTACTGAATGGTGTTGGGAGCGCTCGCTTTCACTTGTACGTTCGCACCATTGAACGGGGGCATTTTCGCTCCGCTCATCCTAGGCCCCATCATTGACGCGTCAGGCCCCATGGGGCCTAGAGGTCCCCCCATCGGTCCGCCTCCCATTTTCGGACTTAAGTTCATGTCTGGTGGGAAATCACCGCCTCCCATCATTCCCTCCATGGGGCCACCCATTCCTGGACCACCCATATTGTCCATGTGACACCCTAAAAATAAGATTGCATGAAACTTTGTACAGCGATTCATCATTTAAAAAGCACTCAAATCGAAAATTACAAAAACTCTACTAACCTAAATCATTCATCATCATATGCGGATGTGCATGTGGGTGCATCGAGTGATGATGTTGCATGTGATGTGGCCCGGACCCGAATGGCCCCATGCCGGAGCCGTTAGGCCCCATGGGTCCGGGGCCGGGGCCTCCTCCTCCCACCGTGTTCGTCAGTTGTTGTGACATTTGAGCGAGCGACGATATGGGGTCGAAGGAAGACGTGGCAGGACCCATGGGGCCGTTGGGGCCTTGGTTGGGGTTGATGGGGATATTGTCAGGCCTGTTCATACTGCAAGGCCCCGGGAATGGACCCGGTAAACTTGTGCTGTTCGGGCCTCCTGATAACGTTGTCTGTGAAATTAAATTGTTAGTATTTAGTATTAACTATAAGTATGTATAATTATATAGTTGGCAAATGTACTGACGATACAAGACCGTAAATAATCATTATCATCCATGGAGATCATCATTACACAATACCAAAATAACATTAATAATAGTCCTACCATGAAGCCATACCAAGCGGCAGACATCATTGCCTGTATTATTGGACATTTCAGTTATTGTTCTACGCCACCACATTACGAGCAATCATTTCTTTTCATTGAAGGTCTGACAAAAGAAGCAAACGAGACATCTGATGGAAAGTGGTCAGACTATGGGCCAATGCAACACCATAGAAGTCGCTCTGAGTGAGAGCTCTCTTTACTTTTCTTGAGGAAACCCATGTCATAATATTTCTTCATACCTCATTATTAGATGCCATGGTGTCGTCTAGTGTGGCGGTGGGCGCGGTGGCCACGCTACAGCTGCCCTTGACGCCGCACGGCGCGGAGGAGGACGGCGCGTACGGTCCCTGGTTCAGTGCCTGGTCGCGCTGCGGGGTCTTCGACGCGCTGTCCTGACTTGATCGGTTCGATGACGGACTTGGGCGGGATTTCTCGTCTGGAATTACGGTTGTTGTTTAAGTGTTGTTTTTATGGAGTATGGCCTAAGAAAGATGAATTTGGCAAAGGGAGTTTGCATGTATGGTAAGGTTTATATGTATGGGGATCTGCTAAGGGAACTTACCCATATTAGATGATCTTTTCGGGGAATTTGGGGTCTTTAAAAATAAACATTATACATTGTTAAAATATTTGACCAATTAGCTCACAGCACCATTACAGTCAATAAGTAAGAAAATTCCAAGAGAGTATTCAGCTCCAGAATAATGATTAACTAATTATAAATTTTCAATAATGAATAAATATAAAAACAAACATGTTATCTCGCGGGAACAGATCTGTTAGCTTCCGTTACCTTGTCCACACTTGTTCCCTCCAGTTGGCGTCTGCGGGTTATTGAACCCGGGACTCTGCTCCAGCGAGAACCGACCCGCCCTCTGTTCCGACAACGATGAATGCGGCTCTGGCGTTCCAGGCATCATACTAACAAACAAACAATTAGTAGTGTTGTAGTGTATGAATCTTGTAAAATCGTTATGTATCGTAATGTGGTCCGTCGAAATAAACATTCTAGCTATATGTTTTTTTAAACCCGAACCTTTTTTCCTGAGTCCTCCAAGAGGGTATTATAGTGTGAAACTTATCATATTATTTTCCTATTTTTATACCCTACAATCTACAATCATATTAACGCACGGACACCGATCTTGAACCGCGCATCCCTATTTTACTGAAACATGTATATAAGTAAGTATTTATAAAACATCTGCTGTTGCTAGGCGCAGTATTCTATATCTCGTAGTAAGAAAGAAAGAAATAATCGTTTATTTTACTATTATAAAACAAACAATGGTGAAAAAGGTCACGCTCAGCGGGAACCGCTGTTTTTCAGTGTGACCTGAGGTGTCGGGTTGAGCGCACGAGTGGTGCGTGCCGTACTGGGCTTAAATCTAAAGTTCAAAGTATTAAGTACAAATTTGATACAACATCTGGTTAAAATAGTTAAAGTTAAGTGAGTGAGAAATTAACATACAACTACCTTTTTTTAGTAGCACTCTATAGTCATATATCTCACTAAAAATCTTACCCAGCCGGCGACTTTTGATTAGAATTCGACTGCGGCGTCTGCCCTCCACTATTCGAAGGCGGCCCGTTGTCTTTCAACGAAGTATTAGGCTGTTTCTGTATCGTCAACTCTTGCCCTGACAAACAAACAAACAAGTCAAACAAACATCAAACACGACCCCAACAAACATTTCAAACACGCACGGACGAACGGACAAGGAAAGAACGAATTAGCCATAGAGTATGAAAGTATTATGTTAGCACATTTTCACCAACCACCACCAAATGAGAACGAATAGAAGTGAAACATAAACGCACACAAATTATTTAAAAAAAAACGAATCTAGTTCTAATTATAAACGACATATTTGCATACAGCGTATTAATGTTGCCAGTTTGAAAGATGGCCACGTTATTTTTTTTTAATAATAAAACGTCAAAACCTGGCCATATTTCATGTTTCTAAAGCAGTATGAGCTCACGATGGTCGATACCAGAAATAATCACACAGACCAATTGCAAAGGTATATAAAAACGTATCGATAAATCTTCGTATGGGAGATTTTATGAAGGCGTCGAACAAAAAGCGTGGCGGGGCGTGACGATCACGTCACGTGTTGTTCGCGTGCACTTAGCGTGCGAATTACTATGACATTGGAAAGTTCTAGAAACACGCGAAACTTAGAGCGGTTTCAGACCAGCGTATTTTACGCACTTAAAGCTTGTTTTTAGACGCGCTGAAAACACGTACAGGCGCGCCTTTTGACACACGCGCAACACGTACGAGCGTTAACTTGTATTAGCGTCAGAATTTATTTTGACACTGACACGACGTCATTATCGGTTCGAGGGAACACGGCAAAATGTGCCAGTTTAGGCGCGTCCGAATTATTGAAGCGCGTATGCTAAAACGACCTACACGCGCAGAAAATAAAGTCTGAAATCGCACTTAGCATCGCGGGTTTTCTAGTGTGACGGCCGCTGTAGAAACGAACATTACAACTGCGCGACGCGATCGTACCCCACCGCGCTGTCTATGCCTCGTTTTTTTCGTCACGATTTAAAAAGTAAACAATCTTACAGTGTCTTTTTATTGTAATTATGAATTAGACACAGATTGAAAAAAAATTAAGGAATAAACAATAATTTAATGTTGAAAATTAATTTCTGTATAATTCTAAATATTTTTTTAAATTAATGAAGATTGTTTACTTTTTAAATCACGACGAAAAAAACGAGGTATACACAACCGGGCCTTTACAATTGATTTACTTGAGATTTCTGTGAGCGACCTACTCGTATGTAATCAAGTTACCTTCGAACTGGTTGAGATAGGATATTTGTTGCGGGGACGGTACCGGCATCAGACTGGGTTCCTTCTTCTGTTGCTGCGCCGCCAAACATTGGAGAGTTCGGACAAACACACCGTCGTCCAACTTCTCTAATATTTCTATCGTGGCCAACATTTCATCGAACGATGCGTTTGATCCGATCGTTCAGATCGATCCGTTATTGTTCCGATACGTTCGTTGCCAATTATTTATTCGTATTTTTCGATGTTATTTCGTCACACGGTGGGATTTCAAGCGTCAAGCGTTTTGCGGGGGGAAGGGGGAAAACAAAAAATACGCATTACAACTACAGAAAACAAAAAAAATAAAAAAAAACAAAGCGCACTTCAAACCATTTTTGTCAAACATTCATTTGGTGTGAAATGCTTTCTATTTCTAGTAAACATGTGGTTGGGAAAATGTCTAACACAGAAAAAAATACAAAAAACATGCACATATCTACTACTTCTATGGCTTTAAACATTTATTTTATGTTAAAAAAAAATGTATGAAATTATATTCACGTTGATGGACCTATCACTTGGTACCTTTTTTGTATGAATAAAGTAATAACAGATTTCGGTTTAGTTAATTTTTTTTTGATCGAAATATCAATCTACTTTACTAAGTTGAATATGAAATTTCAATTATTTCTTTACGTACTTAATAAAATTAACATCAATTTAACCTACATATTTTTTTATGCCTTCCGGTTTTCGATTCTAGATATTAATAAAAAAAAATACAAGACCTGTACGTTTAACTATTACAAATATCCTATTCATAATTTAAAGTAAAACTACCCACTTTTTTAACCTTTTAAATTTTCCTTGTTTACTTACACAAAATGACTAGATTAAGAAATCAACATGACCAGACGTCACATAGACCGTAAGAAACCGTCATAAAACGTAGTGACGTAGCTACTACGCTCAGTGAAGTGCAGTGACCAGATATGGAACGTACCGGGCGCGTCCTGTTTCTGCGGCGGCTTGCAGTGCGCCGGGCTGGACAGCGCCGAGCCCGCGCGGGACGGGTCCGCCGACATCGGCAGCGACCCGTGAGACGGCGACTGGGTTGCTGGGTAACAATAACAACAATTCCATTAACAGCCCAATTCGAAATAAGTACTTCCACATAATTGTCTTTGTAAACTGTCTCTGTATTTTCTTTCCGATGTGCATAAATGTTAAATAAATAAAGCCCAGGTACATTAAATTAATGTTAACATGTGCGGGGGAGTTTCTTTCCTGATTCTTCTCCTCCATATTAAAGCACCTTTACGAAACGGGGGTAGATAAAATTGTTTGACGTGCATAAGTGTGTAGGACCTTCGCTGTCTAACCAAGTAATATAGTCAAACCTCGAAGTCCCGGCACTCCTAGGTTTAACTAGTCAATCCTCAGCTCTGACTTTAAGCCGTAGTCAAAGCCCAAACAAATGAAACTTTTCGGCCTTTGACTGAAGTATTTTGGTCAAACCTAGGATAAACGAATTTGATCAGGCAAACGTCAAAACTCAATTTAATGAAATCGGGGTTTGACCGATTGACCAGTCAAACCTCAATTAGGTATGAGGAAGTGTGTTCGTTTGTCAAATAAATTTCGTGTATTATTATTATGGAGAAATTAGGACCATCCGTCACAAATGTCGCCGGGATCCCGAAAACGCGGGATCCCTCCTTTTTTCTTGAATTAAACCAGCAACCTAACTAACCTAACCAAGCTCAATGCCTGTTTCGTAACTGTAACTCTCTTAAATGGACCCTTATGGGGGGCCTGCGTTTAAAGTTGACAATGCTTGAAAAACCATTTTAACGGTCGAAGTGTTTTACGGGTACATTGTTACGCTTTAAACTAACAAATAATATTTAATTTTAAATAATTCCTCTGTTTACAGTAATAAGACTGACCTATAGGCACTGAGGCGGACCGGTGGAGGGGCGAAGCGCCGTAGGGCGGCGGCGGTAGGCACCCGCCCCGCTCCGAGCACGGGGACTTTACTTGTGTACCTGAGAACATAATTATCACATCATTACACTACTACGACTTTTAGACACAGTAAGGATTATGTATAAACAACTATTCCGGACAGATTTCATGTACTAAATAGCAACTTTCATCAATTTTAAATGGACCATCACAACAATTCATATAAGTTGAAATTGAACAATAATTGCTCTCGTGAATAAATCATTACAACAATTCATTCAAATATAAATCAGCCATTAGAATGATTTGTCCAAATTCTAATAAGCCTGTATAACGATTTTTTCAAACACTACAACAATTTGTTCACGTATAAGTGATTAAGCATTCAGTAGGTATATTAACCTATTCATCAAAGTAAGAATAATTAAAAGGTTTTTTTTTTTTTTTAAAAAACAAGCTTTTATTTCTTGTTAATAAGAAAAGGAACTATAAAATGCAAAATTTCAAGTCCCTACTGTTAACCGTTGAGGAGTTCAATCGTCTGGAGCCAATCCTGGCAGCAGTATTACGTCATGCTTATTATAAACATGCATTATCATCAGGACTGGACCAGTGTGTAATATTTTAGCTCAATCGGACACCGGGAAATGGGTGAAATTTAGCCTGCAAGATTTCATTACAAACACCGGGACAGGTGAAACTAAATAAAAGCTTGTAATAAAACCTCAAAACGATTTAAATAATGCTAATAAATAAACGTTGCCAACTCACTGAGGTCATTGTCGCACGGCTTGGGGTCATCGAAGAACTGGTGGTGCAGCTTTTGCCAGTCGATGTCGTTGTGCGGCGGACTCTTGGGGCTGCGCAGCGGCTTGTGGCCCCCGCCCAGCCCCGGGCCCAACCCGCCCGGGTCGCCCGGACCCATCTGGGGGACAACGTACCGGTCATTTC
>LGAG01000153.1:31607-86376 GCA_001278395.1 Lerema accius
GGGGGTTTGGTCGGTCAACGCGTTACGTAACATTGTTTTTTTAATTACTAAAAAAAAACTATGGAATATAATTCTCCTAAATAGGGAAAAAATTAATAATGACACCATGTTAGTAACAAATGAAAGGGTTTAGTTAAAGACAATTTGAAAATGATCAAATTTTTAACTGACAACTTTGCTAGCGGGTCACACTTTATAGAATACTAGAAGTTGCCGGCGGCTCCGCCCGCGTAATTTTCCCGTTTCTGGAATTTTTTTTTTGCTGCTCCTCTCCTACTCATCATATCGTGATGTTATATAGCCTATTTGTTTCCTCGATAAATGGACTATCTTACACTAAAATAATTTTTCAAATCGGTCCAGTAGTTCCTGAGATTAGCGCGTTCAAACAAACAAACTCTTCATCTTTATATATTAGTATAGATTATATTTCAGTAGTCGGGTTTAAGTCCAAGAGGTAACAAGTCGCGACTCACATTGCGCCCGCGTCCGTACTCGTCGCACATGGGTCCGTTGACCGGCATGTGGTGGTCCGGGCCGCAGTCGCCGTGAGACACCATGCCGCCCATCATACCGCCGTCCATCATTATACCACCTGGAATTAATTGGATACATTGTTAGAGCTTTGGAGGGGTATAGTGTTTAGATGACGAGGTTTTCTGTTTAGCCTTAAGGCCAGTTGCACTTTGGACACCAATTTTCATCGTGCGGTAACGTACGATCCTGGTTGTACGAATTAAGTGCGCACACTGTATACGTTTTTAATAATAATTTTAAGTTCGGATTGTTTTCGGATGTCTGAACTACACGTACGTATACGTACGACTAACTCGCACCCAGTGTGCGCGCTCCCATAGTACTTGGAATGTCGGGATCGTTCGTCCTGTTCGTACGTGTCCGCACGATTAAAATTCGTACAAAAACGTAAGTACGGCCGGCCTAAGAAGTGGTGACGAATTTTAGGTAGGTATTTTGGCAAATTCAACAACCGAAAAGTAGTATTTTATGAAGGAGAATCTTAAATCGTAAATCGGACAGGACAATAGCGGTTAATTTGCAACTGTGCACTATAAAGAATATGTCAAAAAATCAATCTCTAAAGAATGTTTTAGGCAACTTAGGAAATATTCCATTAGGAATACCTAGTTTTGTATTTTAGACTATTTCTCCTAATATCTAACCATTTATAAGAATACGATTGTACTGCTAAGTAACTAAAGCTAGTCAACTTGATCAAATAGTAGTTATAACAGGAAGGTTTTCTTACCATTCATTGCATTTAAATTAGGTCCCGGCATCATCCTCGGGCCGCCCATGTGAGGCCCGCTCATCATACAAGGTTTAGGCCCGCCCATACCACCCATGGGGTTGGGCATCCGCTGTGAACAAACACACACATACGTTTAGTATAGGCAATATTTACATGAGAAACATTTAGAAAGCTAAGGTGTATTTTTACACCTATAAGTATTACGAATGTAATTATTGGAGTAAATGTAATCATTATATTCAAATTAAGTTCCTAAATTAAAGTTTCTAATATAACTTTAAGGAGCTAAGAGCATTTTAAAATTGACTAAAAGTAATACCTAATTTGTAGCAATACTTGTATGTATTGTGTGTTGTAAAAAACTATATAAATATCTCACCCCCATGGGACCTCCGCATCCCCTGCTCATGTGCATATCAGTGCACATTCCCGGCTTCATGTCGGGCCCACCGCACGCTCCCCTAATATTCTTCATCCCACACGGCCCCATAGGTCCCATGGGACCGTTCGGACCCATCCCGGGCATCATCGGCCCGTTCGGTCCCATCATCCCGTTCGGCCCCATCGAGTTGTGACCCATCCCCATTCCGGGGCCGCCCATGCCCATCGGGTTGCCCATGTTAGGACCCATATTGGGTCCCATGGGCCCCATGTTGGGTCCCATCGGGCCGGACATGGTGCAGCTCGGTCCGGAGCTCATGCTGGTCGGCATGGAGACCATGGGTCCGTTGGGTCCGTGTCCCGACATCGGGGGGAAGGGCATGTTCATGTTGGCGGTGGAGTTCGGGGGGTTGATGTCTGGTGGTTGCGAGTCCGGGGGCTGGTTGGGGTTGGAGCCGCTCTCGGGGAACAGCATCTGCTGCATCTTCCGGATGGTGGCGAGCTGCTCCTCCCGGTGCGCCCTCTGCTGCGGCGTGAGGTTCTCGTCCGGGATCTTGACGCCTGCCGACACGGACACTACAGCTGAACATTGCAGAATATTCTACGCTTGCTCATCCACATGCACAATTACTATCGGATTGGCAAACCAACCAAATCAACTACCTACATTAGTCTCTTTTAGTTTTTGTTTTTTATATTTATAATTCTAGTGTGTTGGTGCATTTTAAAATACATCAATTTATCAATAACCAACAAAAAGATTTTTTACATGAAAGTTTGCTAATACGACAAAATTAAAAAGGCCTTAACATAAATTGATTTGGGACCATTATTATTATAGATAACCGCCACAGCCTGCAGTCCTACCCTATCCTATAAACTTGAACTCTAGACCTCCACCTTCGTTTAACTACGATCAACAGTAAAAGCCAAAGGAACATTAAACGATGTCCACCTTTAGGTCCTGGTCCCGACTGGCAGGCCATGGGCGAGCTGTCGGCGGCGGGACCGTCGTTGCCGCCCGCTTCCGAACACGGCGGCAGCGATGGACCGTTCGCCATACCATTCGACATCACTGAGGGGTTTTTCTGCAAACAAACATAACATACACATGCTACATACATACATGATTTATTTTGCAAAGACATTACATGTAGTAAAATACAATTTAAAATTCTCATCAGTACATCATGCTGTATAAAGTTCTGGCGCCTGTCTATGACGTCATTCTTTCGTAAGCACTTGACAATTTACGTTACTAATGTTTAACACTATGTAAACGACATGCAAAGCTGAGTTTCTGTTTTGCAACAAATGTGTTGATTATATCTCAAGAAATTACTGTTACTATTCATCATCTAGGTACAATATCAAAGAATGTTACTATACTCACGGTGTCCCAGGGCATTTCACCATCAGCACCGAGGCCGTCCATGACACCACAGGACGGGGTGCCCCCTGGAAACCCATCCATGGGACCCATGCCAGGACCCATTTGACCCATAGGGCCCGGTCCACCCTTCATCATCATCATCTGGTTACCGGGCCCACCCATCCTGCTAGGACCCATCATGTGCCCCATCCCGCCGTGCCCCATGGGACCCATGTTCGGCCCCATGGGACCGCCCATCATGTGGCCCATCTGGTTGGGGCCTCCCATCATATTGGGGCCACCCCTCATTCCTCCCCTGGTCTTTGCCATGGCCAAATTGTTTAACCACTGGGCCGGACTTTGTTTATTGAATTGGCCCATTTTTAATGGATGTTTCTGAAAATTTGAATCATTTATGTGCTAAAAATATTGCTTATTATCATGATTTATTGTTGCATTGAAATCAATAGATAAAATGAAATATTAACTTGCGTAATTAGGAAAGAAAAGACGCAAAACTCAATGAAGGAACCCTTAAAATGTATAAAAGATCATTACAATCTCTTCAAATACCACCCGATAATAATACTGACTTCCAAATACTTCTTGGTGCCGGGTTGAGCGCAGTGATATGCAATGATGGAGTGATGTTGTCCAGATATGACCGCCTCTGCGCCCTTGTTGGCCAGCATGGTGGAGAACACGAAGATTTGGCTTTGCTGCTGGGGAACACCCTTGGTTTACTCTCTACGTCATCAGGGACCATATATGACGTCACACGTCACTCATTCTAAACTTCTAAAGGCTATTTTATAACAGTTGACTTCACGCGAAGACAAATGTATGTCCATGTGTGAAAAGGCTTATAACGATGCTCATTATGGATGGATCATAAGAGTCTACCAGATAGTAGATATTAGTAAAAGAAAGCCAGAAATAATTAGTCTTTCGCTACATTTTAGCTAGTAATGCATCAGTGTTTTCTTTAGTATTACTGAAATGTGTGACAAGCAACAGTGACCACTTATCATTAAAGTTCTCGACTTGTTTGTCGATATTTCAGTTAACATTAAAGGCAATGTGTGATAGGAGGCCACTTTTCATTCAAGTAGTCGAATTGATTATAGATATTTCTGTAAAAAATCAAGAAAGGACTATGTAATGTAGTGGTTAATGTTACCTCCATACTCCCCGCTTGTTTGCTGATGACGTTTGATGGCAGTGTTTGGGCCTCACTGGACATGGGTCCCATGGACACGCCGGGCCCCATGGGCCCCGCGCCGCCCATGCGACACGACCCCATATTCTCCGGGCCGTTGGGGTTGCGACAGTTCTGGTTGCCATCCTGGGAAAACCCCATAGAAATTTTGTACCTATTATTTTTACTTCACAAGTTACTTCATTAATATTATATTTTTGTAATACTAAGAAGTTGCCGGTGTCGACTGCTAGAAGCAAGTCGTCAGGTGAATAGCAAGCTTTATATTGTATCTCTTGATTATTAAAGAAATTTGGGTTACCCTGAAAATCTGTATATTTTCAAAGGTACCATATTAGATAGATATCTTCTCTTTCTTTCAACAACTTTTAAAACCTAAAGTATAAACTTCGATAGTAACTGTACTTACCTGAAGATTGCCAGTAGAACCTCTAAGGCCGGTCTGTGGATCTAGGATATCATTAGAGTCTGATGATAGGCGTTCTGATTTTAGTGAGCCCGGACCACCAAGCTCGCACGGTGGGGACTTTGTGGGGTCACCTGCAATAGACAAGTACTTTCAAATGACAATTTTTTATTAGTAATGTCGTGATAACCTCCAGAGTTTAAAAATGAATTTCCTAATTAATATTAAAGTTCTTGTTTTAGATAATGTTTGATTGTAAATATAATTGTAATTTGTAGAAGTTTTTAAATTAATTTTTAATTTGTTATTACACTGTACTGTACCATTATTTTGTTTAAAAGAGTTTATGACTTTGAAATAACTTGTTATAAATTATTAAGTTTAAATGCTCTTTTATTAGACACTTGCTTTAAAAAATTTGTAAATTAAAATTAATTATGAGAACAGACAGTTAAAACACCTTCATACTAAATCTGGTTAAGCGGGTGCGTAACGGGTATAACAAAATTAAATGCGTGAAATAGTATGTAATAATGACCAGTGGCTATTATAACAAGGTACTACGCACGCGCATGTATCACTTACCAATTGTATAATCTGTAACCGACAGTCAGTCATTGTATAATAGACAAGACATTGCGATTTCTAGATAACAAAAATTAGAAACGTAACACAATCATACAAACAAAACATTTAAATGAAAATGTCAAGACTAAGTGTTAAAAAAAAATAAAGTAATTACTATTGTGTGAAACGTATTAAAAAGTTCACGTTAGCACTGTCATTATATAACGGTAGATGGATGAGAAATTACTTAACAGTGAGTTGAAAGCATTTTGTTCGAGGCGATCTAATTTACATTTAACATGTTTGCGTCTAAATAGATTTTTATCTTTAATAGCTTCTTAAAAGTAACGGTTGAGAGGAGCGGTTTAGCGGCGAACACTTGAGATTAGCGACATGACTTTTACGTATAATAATTAGAATCTATTCGTTTAGTAGTCGAAATTAAATGTTAATGCTTTTTCTCCGTTCCCAAAAAAAATGCTGCATTATGTTTATTTAAAATCGCAATTTTTTTTATTGTTTATCTTATGTGACACTTGTAGCTTTAAAACAGGCGTTTGTAAACTCGCGTAAAGCTTTTTAGACGTTGAATTTTTTTGTTCTTAGTGCACCCAAAACTACATAAGGAAGCCATGTACAAAGTTTCATGATTTTAGCTTTTCCGCCTTATTTGTCAGTCAGTTTCCAACAGGTTAATGTAGATCCAATTTCGCTTGACAAGTTCGTTTGATCCTTCAATACTGATGATGATTAAGGACTGTCAGAAATTAAGGTACATGACAATATGCCAATTGTATGATAGTGGTGATAGTGGTCGACCATGCTAGTCAACATCGACCACTGTCATCGACAACAACAAATTTGGACCAGCATTGTAAAAACTTTTTGAGCACTTCCGTGAATCTATCTGTCCGGGTTGTTATCGTTAGTTAGAGATCGAATTAACTCCTTCCTTCAGCTTTCTTCGCAACTGTAAGTAACTCATAAGTTTTTTTTTTTTTAAGATAAGTAAATTAGGAGGTACTCAACTACTTAATGAACCTTATTTACTCAAGTACCAGTACATAATACTCTCGTTCACCAAAACAGTCGAGATAAAATCGCATCAGCTGTGTAACAATGCAAGTCCGTTGCATTGCTATGCTGTACGCTATCTCTGATATATCAATGTTTACAACGCCGATAATATAATACACGGGATTTACCTGAACGTTCGATTGTAGGCGCGTGTTGCACATATTATGCAGATATGAGATAACATGAGATAAGAGCAAGCGGCAAATTTGAATATCGAATCAAGATACGTCTTGTTATATGTATAAGACTTGGGTTTCAAATATTTATGCTTATTGCTCACGCTTAATTACTTACGACTCGTAAGTGAGTAGTGTAAAAAGTTATTATATCGCGTTGTTAACATGAATTTTTAAGAGCGAACATTTTAAATATTGCTACTAATTTATTTCAGGCGTTATGTTTATTCAATGTTTCTGCCGGCAGGCCGATCGATCGTACCAAACTAACTTACCTATACATAATAATATATATTAACCAAGAAAAATTCAATGTATTGACCCAATCACAGTTATTAGTATAGTAGATATATTGCTACTTATAAAAGGATTTCGTATAATTGTGATCCCTAAAGCCAGGTAGCTAACCTTTTTGCTCTCATCACGATGCTGTGTAAAGTTTTTACTCATAATTATGTGTAATTATACTTACATCAAGTTAACTATGTCGATAAGTTGATAAACATTTTTTTTGTATAGAACTTACACACTATCTAGCCTAGCAGATGAAACAAAATTTTTCGTATTTGAGTATTCAAGTTCTACAAGTTATATAGCCACTAGAACTATATCTATCGAAACCATTGTCTCAAATATTTCATATTGTGTGAATATTGTGACCTTGTTCAAAAGTGACACGATCATTAAGGTCTTATAGTCATAATACATACATAATTACTACAAATCCTTTTAAGAAATACAGATCATAATATTGTCCAACATGTCTATGGTCAATAGCCAAATTGGACAAAAAAGTAGGCGACCGAACCTCGATGATATTTTTTGCGCGTTTTAATAAATGAGATCAATTAATAACTCACCTAACTTTGCTGACCGTACACATAAAAAATGAGCTTAGTTGTAAGTAACGAACAGTGCAGAAACCCGATTAAAAAATAGTCAAGTGCGAGTCGTAATTCAAGTCGAGTTCTGTAGTGCTAAACCATCTTAACATTTTATTCAAAATCTGAGGCATTTTCAAAGAGCAACGTGGGTTTAGTTTAGACATTACGAACTCTGGTCACTTTTCATTCCCACTAATTAGGTGTATTTTCCTAAAGCACAAATTCTGTGTTACTTCCATTACCTAGCAATAATTTCTACCATATTAAATTTCCGGCATCTAGACATCCTTAATAACTAGGATTCCATGAAAAAATCTAATTACCACATACGTGTCTACCTTAGCGCAGAATCAAACACGGAGCCACGTTTTCGTAGGGCACTACTACGATATAGAGCAAAAGATATTGTTTATTTCGTAGATATTACTTTCTTGTAACAATCTTTTACATGTTTACAGTTCTCTGGGGCTGGCAGACGCAATTCATTTGACACAAGAAGTTCGTTCCCTTTATCCGTCTAGAATAGTCCAATTTCTTGCGCCTTATTACATGCTTTAAGCGAAAATAAGTGTGTGTATTCTATAATGTATTAGGATACAACACTATTTCAATATATTGAACAAAATGTTGTAATGGTTTCATTATAGGTATTACGGAATTCCAGTAACATATGACTGACTCATAATGATTGGTCATCTAAGTTATGTATTAAAAGCGGAATACCCTGTGGACTTCATCATATATTAATACAAAAAATCTTGCGTGATAGAATTTTTAACCAAAAATGTATGTAACAAGATGAAAATCAAGTCTAATCTGGATTGGATAGCTGAAAACATCAAACATTTCTATGTCTTTCATTTCAATATCTAGATTTAAAACTGTCCAAACTTTCTTCCAAGCTAAAGGGACGTAAGCGACTCCAAAAACCTAAGCTGAAAAATACGAGTGTGCTCAATGGAAATTCGACCTACCGTCACTGTCCATAAGGCCGTCAATCTCAGTCTTGATACCGTCGACCCCTAGGTCGGGGGCGGAGTCGTCGCCGGACTGGCTGTGGGGCTCCATCTTGACCCTATGCGGGGGGTCCTCGGGCTCCTTCTTCAGCGCTGCAGGCGTCGGCAACGAGGCTGACGGTGGACGGGACCCGTGACCTGACATCACAAAATATTTCAAATTTCGAGTATATTTTTTTTAATAATCAAAAAGTGTATTGACAGTATAATAAAATGTAAGATTTACAACTCAATTTTCGTTCCAATATTCTGCGGTTAGCATCGATAATTAATCATTATCGGACGCACATTTAAAAATTTAGTTCATTAAACCTTATATTCTTGTAAAGAGAAATGAATTAATTACATGCATCGCTGGAATTCTTGCAGATTTGCTTTCACCATTGCGACTTTATTTGTCATTTCCACTGTATCTATTGGTTAATGATATAATGGGGAGAGTTTTATGCTTAATAGTGGGCCATTAATGGGCTGAGGACAGATATGGAACAGTTACCTGGTTCAGCAGGATCATTGGGCTCGTCCTTGAGGCGGGCGCCGCCGCCTTTCTCCTTCTCTTTGATCATACCCCTACGTGCCTTCGCCAACTTGACTGTAGAGTAAACAATGGTACTGTTAATAACTATCTATTACGTACCAGTAAATAGTAAATGTAACTAACACTTTCTCATAGTTGAATTTTTTTTTTACAAAAGCGATCATAATTTTGTGGTTGGTCACAAACACTATTTGAAAATGTCTGCCGAGTGGCTCGTAGTCACTCATTCAGCTAGACCTAGCTAATTCAGGGAAAGTTTTATTTATAAGGAAATGCGCGAAAATTTGAATTGAAAAATGCCGCGTTTTGACTGCCTATTATATTAAATATTATGATGAATATAGTGAACTTAAATGATGCAATACAAATCTAATTTTGGAGGAGTGAACAGTGAAATTAATTTTATAGACGCATCTAAATGCTATACTATACAAGTAACTATGGCTCGTTTTTTGTACTTTAGCAATTGTTGTGCGTATACAAAGCTATTAGATTTTGAGTACTTTAAATTAAAATAAGAAGAAAAGTACAGGATAAGCTTTATGGAAATGTTACTGGAGACCAATTCATAATCAATGATTATGAATCATCATCCCAATGGGATATTATTGACCATCCAATGACCTATCATTGTTTAAATGTTGAAAATAATGGATTTTTGACAAGATTGGTTAAAAAAGTTGTGGACGAATTCAATATTTTTTTTCAAATTCAAATCATTTATTTCATCTTAAGAACCAATAGCTCACTTAACGAACGTCGGAAATTTAAAACAGCATGAATAACACACAAAATGAAAGTTAAAAATAAACAAACATGTTACAATAAAACGGCTTAGCCTTCCTGACCAATTCTAAACTAGCCTACAATTACACTTTGACAATGACATTAAATTTCCCAAAATTTTCTTGTTTGCATTTACTTTAAATATCTAATTATGAATTGGACTACAGTTTTATTAGTGTAATTAGCTCATGATAATCCTAATGATAAATTTAGTGCCATGGAATCAAAACTATTATTTTGTTATTAGAATATGTAGTTTTGTTAGCCACCCATATGGTTAAATAGTTACTACATTGGATTGCAATTCAAAGGGATGCAATTTGTGACGAGACAGAATTTTGAATGGTGTTTAAATTTGTATTTTTGATATGGCACCCACATTACAAGGAATCCTAGTGTATAACCATGTAGTTGTAGGATTATTTAGTTATTAATAATTTAATTGATAAGGCTGAAGGTGGGTTAAAAGAGAAGTTAAAAGCAGATGATAGTAGATGAAAAATACAGTGCATGGTGATAAGCGGACCATAAATTATCATCACAAACTGCCAAAAGTAATTAAACTAATTGGTTAAATTGGGCCAGTTTCTTAATATGTACCTAATCAATATGAAGCATGATGAGTAACAAAATTTTTTTTTATTAAAATTTATTCATTTTTTGGTACTACAGTAAGCTTCATTTGCTTCATAACAACTTTTTTCAGTAACTCGGTACAGATCTTTTATGACTAAAATAAGTCAAATGCTTCAAGATAATTCTACTTTATAGTAAGTAGCAATGACATCAAAGATATTTAGTACACAAACATGTTAAATGCGTCTTTGCCAAATTGCATCCGAAAGATGGGGTACATTATGTGTAATAGTGTCTAGTAGTTGTATCTGTAGTAGTTTAAGTTTAAACGGTAAGACCTATTTCAGCATATGCAATGTCACTGGATTTGTCTCTATTGTTTAAGTTTCATAGTTTATTTATATTTTTTATTCCCTACCAATTTTGAGCAGTTACATTTCTGTTTTTCTATTAGTGACTTTCAGTTACAATATCAAAAGATAAATAATGGTTTAAAATATACATCATAATATGTTATCCGTCATTTCTATTTTAGTTAATACATCATTGTTAATCTTGTAAGCACTTGTTTTATTTAATTTTTAATAATTATCACTTGATTCTGTGAATAAGACATGTCCAACTGTTTTAATAACTAACCTAATTGTCATTGAGAAGAAAGTTGAAACTAAAGTATAAAATGTGTCCACAAGGCATCAATTTATAGCCATTTAATTAGAACCTGACTAATATGTATAAAATTTTTTTTTTTTACATAAGCCTTGAAACTAGTTGTTTGCGATAATAGAATGCAAATATCCAACTCAGATTCTTATCCAAAATAGACTTTAATAATCTTTACTTATTACTTAATAAGCATTGATTAATGTTATAAGAGCAGACATAATACTCACAGTATTCCAACCATAAGTTGTAAATGAAATATTACCTTTGATTTACAATTAAGGATCCATTACCCAGATATATAACACAAATATGAGACAGCTGAACGCTTTGTTTGTCTTAAAACATTGTTGTTGACACAACACTTTAGCAATTGTGTTTGACAACTGAACAGATGTTCAAGCCTGAATGGTGCATCGAAATGAGATATCACCTGAAATGAAACATTTTGAGCGGGAAATTTGTCATTATAAAGCTAATGAAAATAAGCTTTTTATTCATTATTTATGGAACACTGATCAGAATTTAATGTATCTAACCTATACCTTGTTATGCTTTGGACAAAATGAATATGACAGAAAAGCGATCACCTAAGACGTATGCTGAGGATATTAATTACGATGAATACGGTAGATATTGTCAAAGTAAACATTCGTGTAGTGCAATTGTATACATACAAAACGATCCGAGAGCTTTCGTCACGGGCGCAATAATTGGCACATGGCCCACAAATCCACGGAGCGGCACTTCATTACAAGAATGTCATTATGCTGCAGCAAACGATCGAAAGATTATTATAAATAGAGATCTCAGGGAACCTTGGCGATCGGACGCTCGCGGCGCCCCACTACCGTCCGCGCGACCGGCCGACACGAGCCCCTGATCCCGTCCAGATATTCGATCAAAACGAGTCTACACCACCGAACGCCATAAAAATTCCAGGTTCACTCTCCATACATAAACAATGAGATAGATCGGGTGTACACGGGCGCGAAGCGCACCAAACGCACGTTTATTATGGCCGAATTATCGCTACGGACACGCCGTTCGAACGAGACTACACCGCCAGCGAGAGCGTCTAACATTAATTTATATCATTCGTGTGATCTAATTAAGGTATAACGATGGGTATGCAGTGAGAAACAAAAAATCGGGATCGCTGACATTTTTGTTTATGGTACATCGACGAGACGAGATCCAGAATCCACAAATAGCGAATAAACGTACATGATTACCGCCTCCTGACGGATTCACTAGCACTAGATAACACAAAACACACTGATTCTTCACATTTATGTAAGTTTCATCGTCAAAATAAACTCATTTAATTAATTTCTTTCTATCAGCATATAACACAAATCACCACGCACACACAACACAATATACATAATATATGTACACCAATACACATGGGATGGATTCTCACAAATTTCCTTTTCTACACAAAAACAACAAAAGTGTGAGAATTGTAAGATCTCGTTCGGATACTCATAATAACTACACTCAATACTATATGAACCGTGTGTTGCACTGTTTGCGATTAAATGGAAGATTTTTTCTGAAATAAAATAAAGTTATAAGCTGTTGTTTAGTTTAATTTTCCGTTTACTTTAATTAAATTATTGTATTTAATATGAATTATTTTTATTAACAAAAGTTTACATTAAACAAATTAAAAGCGTGCAAATCAAGTTATAATTTTATTGAATAAAACAATATTACTAAGAATAAACTCATGCATTATATAAATAAATGTTAAAACACCCATAAATTATTAATTTCCCAGTTTATTTTTTAACTCAAATTATGCACACCATTCCTTAAATAGATTAGTAACAGTTGGTGAAAACAAAACTAAAATTAATATTTTTTCTCAAAAATATGAAACAAAATTACAAGATACAGTATGACCGTTTTACCCTGCTCTAATTATATGAAATGACATAAAAAGTACCGCTAATCTACAACAGTTCTTGTCCATATACAGATTGATAGATACACTCTTTATTTCTAGAATAATTTGATGCTTAATCATAGTGAAATAGTAGTACTTATATCTTTTAAGTTTATATTTAATAATGGTGATTCATTGTAATAATATATAGTTTTATGTAAAATTGTGAGTACGTTTATCCGAACAGTTATAGAAAAATGTTGATGAAAAATTGTTTATTATCATGAAAGGAATAAATAAATAATTCAAATAAAAAGATTATATTAAGTATTATTACTTTAATAATTAATTGATTCCTTATTGTTATATCTAAGAGAAGTAATTATTTTTATATGGCAATTTTAAAAGTCTGGAAGTTAGTCTATGGATCATATTAATTTAAAATTCAAAATGGATGCAAAATTATATGTAATCATTAGGTAAAAAAATAATTTTTCATTCATACTTATAAATCAATACAAGAGTTTTTAAGTTTTAACCTCTTGTCCTATTATATTTTTAATTAGGTGAATAATGACATTTATGCAATACATAATTAATAATTTATTTATGAACAGTTTATTAATCATTGGATTTGTTTTGTGCTTAGAATAAACTAAAACGAACAATAATACCATATAATAATACAAAATATAATAATTATGTGTTCCAATTTGTATAAATGTACTGCTTTGTTTTAATATTTTATAATGAAATATTATACTGTTTTCAAAGCTTTTGCTTTATTGCTGTCTCCATGAATACAGTCACCGGCTTGGAGCAGCTGATAGTTTATTAAAGATTCGTTTATTAATAAGGAATTTAATGATTTCTTATAATATAATAATGTAACGCAGGATAGGTTAAGCAGTATAAATACTGCGAATTTATTTATTGAAAGTACTCTGTGGTCTACGCTTTCCATAGACATTTTTAATAGAGATTGTTATAAGTGTTGCCATTTTCTTTCTAGGTTTGTATCGTAGGAAATTAGAATACGCAAAGATGTTGTCTATGGTAATTTTACGGTGAAGGGAGGAGGGGCGATAGATTTCGCTTCGTTGTCGCGTATTATAATTTTTTCGTGATTTACGATAAAAATTGTGTAAATGGATTGAATTCAGTGACATTGTTTGGTGCTATATGTGTGTACTGGATGCTTCAGTGCCAGCTGCGTTCTTCCGCCGTGTACATTTTGACCGCTCCCAGTGCCCAGAGTACGAACTACGAGTACGTCAGTCATCAAGTATTTTTCATGCCGTTTGTACTACTTGCTAATAGTAGGGGCCGTGTGATAGTAAAAGCTGTTGGAAAGTGCATTCATATGGGAAATTGATGTCGTAAAACCTATCTCACGTTCCATTTAACTATGAGTTATGAGTTGGTGGTAAAGTCTATATAGTTTGGATGTTTGTGGCCATTTTCGGTGTATATCTTACTGTGCTATTTACGTGTCGTTTTGTGATAATAATGGGCTGTACGTGAGGATAAGCCGCAGGACCGTGATTAGTAAGCTATCTGTACATATATATCATTAGCTATAAGCTAACCCAAGATTCATTTCCATGTTACGTGTTTTCGCAGAATTTTTTGATGTGTTGTATATCAAATGCTTTGAAATGTTGAATAGTATAGGTGTATTTCTATACTGTTTAACTAAACACCAACATTTCTATGTGGAATTCAAAAGTTCTGTAACCCATACATTTTTCTATAGAAGTAGGATGGTTGAACTCTTCGTAGTAATTTCTGGAATTTCATACAAATTTTATTGTTGGAATTGGAATGTTATCACAAACTTGAATACAAACAGTGATTCTTCATTGACTATTGATAAATTAATAACAACAAGAATGGTCACTCTCTTACATTGTTATCAGTATAGCTATAAATTTACTATTAGTATGATAAAAAAGTCATAGATCAGCCACATAGTCTCTAGCACTTTTAAACTGGAAAAAGACAAAAATCTGATGCTTGAGGGAAATACATATAGAAGAAGTGAGCCTTCAAACTATGAAGTTATAAAATGTAATGGAAATCATGTCATTTGAAGAGAAACCACCCTATAAACATCAAATTAAAACCATACATAACCCTAAATCCACTCCATCTTCTGAAAGATTCACCTTGATTGTCGCCAGCGCTAAACTTACACCTTATGTTAAAGAGTTTTATATGTAAATCACAGATTTTAAATGAAACATTGAAATTTAAAAAAAAATTCACTAAGAAATGAATAGATGTCTCTTTCCCTGTGATATTCTATCCCTCTATATAACATGTTAAACCTTAATTGTCTCAAACATGCATTAAAAATTTTCATTTCAAAAATCAACATTAGAATGAATAGGTTTGTACTATACATAAGTTAAGATTGCACTACTTTCAATTTTATCACTAAATGACATTGTAAATTGGTTGGAGTGTGATAGAACTGAGTGAACTTGTAAATGAGTAAAAAAAATGTAACTGTGCGAGGCCATTATTTACAATTAAGTTGATTCTAATTGGTATCAGGTTAAGAACCTTACTTTTATCTTACTTTTGATTTGAAACGGTTTGTATGGGGCATTAGCTACCGCTTGTTTTGTTAAAGGCATGTGTTGTAAGCTAAACACCCAATTTTCCTCCATAGATTTCTAAATTGTATGTAACGTTGTCCACTGCCAACTCGTTCTTGGCTAGTGTAGTGGACTATGGCCTGTCACATTGTGAGAGGAGACAGCCCATTTATTAGTCAAGGGTTGTGGCGATGACTTATTTCCGATATATATCTTTAATTTTAACACAAAAAAAAAACATTTATTTCTTTTAGATTTAAATTGTTTTTTTGTTAAAAAAGTTATATATTTTAAAGTTGATAGTCTGAAGTTCCTGATCAGGAATACTCAGAGATTAGCCAAAATATTACTGATAACAGACCTATATTTTTGTTGCATAACAAAGCCTTCCGGGTCAGCTAGTGTCTTATTAAACTACTAGTTCCATATTACCCATAACTTGTCATAATATAGAACATGTTATTTCCTTGACATTACTCTTTAAGAAGTCGCGTTTATTGAGGTATGTTTTGTAGGTACGTACTAAGTACCTATACTGTAGATTTGTCTAATTCATCTCCGCCTCGACGGAAACAGCCAGCTGAGGGTGAAGTTGGGATAACTGGATTTATTAGTAACTGCGATGGCATGCGCCAGGCTTTTATTTTGTTTTATAAACGATCACGTTTCGTTTAGCTGCGTGATTCATAACATCGGCGGGTTTTTGCGAAATAGTTTTTATAAATACGACTGTTGTGCGGCGACCTGCGTCGTATTCTAGCGTTGAGTGCGGTTCGTTCTTATGATAGACGTATATCATAGATATGTTATACGTAATCTATTTTATATATAAAAACAATTTGAACCCAGTTTCACTGACCATAACCTGAGAACGGCTGAATAGATTTGGTATTTTTTTAAATATGTGAAACATAATCTTTAAATATTTCACCAGAACCCTGATAATTTTGCATAGAAATATGCAATGGGTTGTAGAATATGCCGGGTCAGTATGTCGTTAATAATAAGAAAATACGACGAAGCTTTTCAATAGCTCGTTTTCGTATTCCCAGTGTATTAGTAGCATCTTTGACGACACTGATGCTTAAAAATGCATTAGGAGCCCTTTTGTGCTGCGAATACAAAGTTCTACTCTTTTGCTCGAAGTAATGTCTTATAGATTTTATTAAAGGGTTTCGTCTTAAAAAAATAATTTGACATCGAGAACAATGATATAATATTGTCACTCATCCGACCTCCGAGTTGAGTTACCCGACTAACATCGCCTCTTTTCATACTTTTGAGATTTCTTATTCTATACTTCTGTCCACATACGTTCACTTAATTACCAAATAAAAATTAGTAAAACGGCAATTCACGCAACGTATTAACGTCTAAACAGGTTAAATAGAAAATTGCGTTATCTTTTTCAAGTAAATAACTTCATAGATTCTTTGCACCCTATCAGTGGTATGGTCAACGTAAACGTCCTCATGTTTGGAGGCTGCATTACAATTTATCCAAGCGTTGACAGCCTAGTAGTGGTCCACTTTGGCAGGCCTCCAAAGTCGGCGATAATTCGTGTTGGCCCCTATTTGATGGAGATTTGTAGTCGCCTAATTTAGGTGTGTGTCAGTTGTGTCATATTTCACCTAGCTGGCGTAATCTGCTCGATCAGTACGAAATTTACTGGGTCTGATTTACGAATAGATATTTGTGGAATAGACAATTATTTATAGTGACGTAGTATTACGTTGCACGTGCCAGGTTCGGAGACGAATTAGTTACTCCCTTTTTGCTAAGGGAGTCGGTTTATCGTTGAATTGAAGCCAAACTTTTCTTACTGTCTTGGCACAACCCTACGGTTCAATGCACTTAGTAATGGCGATAGGACCCATTCATGAATATTGCTAGCTTTTCGATTACCTTTGAGACCTTTTCAAGCTGGTAAAGCATTTTACATAGCCTCCTTTTTTAACATAAATATTTGCTATCTTTAGAGAGAAAATTAGATTGTTTATTTCTAAGTAGGCAATGTTGTCTCATGTTAAGGTTGTTGACATGGAAATACCCTTTGAAATTAGAGTTCTATTTGAAATATGGCCTTAATAAGCTCTTCTACACGTGTTATTTGATGCCTGCTACAGAGATAACAAGAGTCCAGTGCTCAAACTATGATCTTGTAGCAAGGTATAATGTAGCAAGGCTTCACCTGCGACTTTAGCGCATTATTTTTAATGTCGTTATTAAAATGGCTAATGGTATTAAGGATGTGGTTGATAAAAAGGACTTAAGTACCATAACTACCATCTGACATTTTTTTCGCCAAGATATAGTAAATTTGTGAAAATCGAATAAATTTTTGTCTGTACTAGATAGTTCAAGTAGGTAAAATAAAAATATAACGGCGAAAGATTTTTTTTTAAATAAATTCGATTATCAAGTGTTCAAAACAAATCCATCGCGTTTATATTAAAAACGCTTTTTATTCAATCTCACGGAGGCGGTAGTTAGGGTGGAGGTTTGAACCAAATCTCATAGCATCTCACCGGGCGATGAAAGAGTCTAAACACGCCAGAATCGGCATTTAATTAAAGACTTACAGAATACTAGACACTTGTCAAACAGCAAAAAAACACTACTCCTAGTGGATGCTGTTTTGCCGCAAATATTTTATGCCGCCAGTCTCCATATTTCCCCAGATAATTGCCGAGGCAATTAGCCTCGATTTAAGTACGCGGTGTGAATGCAACGAACGTTTACTGTTGGTACAGGGCGGCAACATTAATTAAGATCTTTATTTCTTAAGTTTTACGTCTTTGTCAACCCCAGTTTTGTCCCGAGAATCTTGAGTGTGCGGTTGAATTTATTTACAAGTACCTGTTTTATTCAACGAGATTTTTTATTTATTAGATTGACTTTTTTCCTGGTAGGGCTGCGGTTTTTTGTAGAATGTATATTTTTTCTATGATTTATTATTTCGAAGTTTATTATCAGGACAAAATAAAATCAAGCATTCAAAAATGTTCTTATAAAGAAAATCAGGAACGAAAAAACGTATAAAATAACTTTATACTAGTCTTGTTAAGGTTCCATCTTCTGCCTCCACGCAATCCCCTACTACCATCCACTAGACAATAACCTTTTCTTCTCAGAAGTGGTTGCTATTTCATATTGGTAAACTAAAATCACTTCGCGGTGTTAAGTGTCATAGACAACAAACTTGCATTATTTCCGAATGTGTGCACTTGTATTGCCTCTAAAAAGGCTTATCCTTACTGGTAGTATTAATAAATATTTTATAACAGAACTTAATGTTTTCTTTGAGGTTTCTCAGGCAATAAATCTAAGAGTTTATTCACGTACGTGATAGAGATCGAATTTTTATCGCATATCGTCACACATCCTTTTGAAATGCGCGTTTATATCAAGCATTCGAAACATAAAACTTTCTACGACTTGGAAAGTCATTCTTTGTGCTGTTATCGAGAATATGACCTTGTTATTGTGGATTTATCGACTTGTATATTATATCTGCATAACTTGTAAATATTAGCTTGTCTGATTATACTTCTGATTGGTTATACAAAGACATTACGACATTATTTATAAGTAGCACTTTGTCTTCCATTTTACTGATATAGAAAGTGGTAAATAATATTGGCTGGTTCTTTATTTAAACGATACGACTACGACATCAGCGGGGGCATTATATTTGTACCAGAATATATGAGACGGTTCTTCATTTGAAATTTAAATGTCTGTCGTAAACGATTCTTTCATACAAATACGCTTCAGGTGCTGTCGTTATCGTGTCGTATAAATGTAATACCGCCAATTCTCGTGTTAAAATTTGCAACTTGAAGATCTTAACTAAAAAATAAATAATTAAATATCCCTAAAGCAGATCTTCTAAATAAACATCCAACACTTTGTAAACCTAAGCTATTATGACTGAGGAGTTTACCTCTATGTTAGGCAAGAATCCTTTGAGTAACCTTGTAACATGTAGGTAAATAATTATGACCAAAATTAAAGTGCTATTAGTGATCAGAGCTTCGTAAGAGGTACTCCGAATATTGATTTCAAGCCAGGAAGGACTTGTTGAGGTCAAAGTTCCATTCAAGTGTGTCCGAAAACGAGGTCGTTTAGATTTTTTTTTAATTTATATTGTTCTAATAAAAATTAAGGTATGAAAAATTGATCGGGACTTATACGTTTGACGTTGGAAAAGTTTTAATTATGGTAATTAATTCAGATTTGATCCTTAATTTTTCGAGAGTTCAGTGTCTGACCTCATATGACAAGGGACTAGCATATGAAAAAAATAAGATTAGTAGGGTTAACATATAGTAGCATTAAAGGGTTATCATAAGGCTACGATCATTTAGCGAATAATATCAAGAATATTTTTATTGTAACATATTCGAGAAATAAATTTTCAAAGCCTTCAAGCAAAATCAGAAATACAAAAGAAAAAGGGAAATGAATGACACCTAAGAACACTTCTTAAATGTCACATCACACCATCCACATCTTTGGTAGATGTTGCAAGTGTTTCAATTTTAATGGCAAATCTTGACAAGAGAGAAGCTGCTCGTAAAATAATGAGGTAAAAGTTTATGAAAATAATTTATGAAATTCACCCTTAAGTCTTATATTTATCTGATTTAAACTCGAATTCCACAACTAAAATCAATTTTGTACATTTTCGTTATACCCGTTTTCTGTCACTTCTGTACCGTGTTAACACAACGACATAATATCTTTCATACTCTCGTATGGTTCATGAGAGTGGAAATCATTCAGTGATACTAGTTGGACTGTTTCGCATCGGAAAGTGTCGTTCAGCTGTAACTGAAGTATCCGACAACGAGTCGACATGTAGCCGATGCAATGTATGTCCTGAGGTCTAGTCTAGATTGGCTTTCAGGGGAAATCAACTTGGTCTTAAGTAGTTTAGTTAATATTTGGCATTTTGAACTTTAGTAAAACGTAATAGTGATTAATTTAGAGTTTATGCGACAAATGTCTAATACCTGTTTTGCAGTTTAATTGTTGCTTGTTTACTTTATTTTTATTACTTCATCATTTAAAATGCGTCTCGAAATTTCATTTTGTTTAAAATTTTAATGTCATTGTTTAATAAAGTGAATATTATGATGTATTGTTTGTAATTAGGTTCTCAACGAGTTGAGTACTAAAAAAATATGAACAAGTTTTTAAATAAATGTTTTGGTCCGTAGTAAATTGAATGAATAACTCATAACAATGAATGGGTTACGTGTGCGGTTCTCCGGTTTTCCTCAACCTTGATATTGATACATTCGTTCACAACTCACTAATTACACCCTTGCGCATGTTACTGTCAAACAAGCCATCGGTCAAATCGCGTCTTTACTTTTTTGTATTTTTCTTTAAAATATTATTAACTTTTTAATGGCGTTAAAAAGTTTTATCTTGAAATAAAACAAATAAATTGTATTAAGATTTTGTAAGTCCAATAAAATTGGTAGTTTTTAAAAACAACATTTTCTAATAAAGAACTACTAATCAGACGTAGGTGGTTGATAGATTTATGTATTTACGTAATTCTATTCTATTTCAGTACTATACATAGATTTCGCCCACATACTTTTATTAGTTACAAAATATGTCAATGACCGCGAAGCGCTGTTATGACGTAATTTAAATTTTCTCTATTTTACCAAGTATTTTGCCAAGTTCCTGTTGTTTTATAGTTCGTAATGATACCTTTTCCGTCTGTGTGTGTATGACTACTGTTGTCGACGCGACTGTCGGCGCAAATCGACCGCTCGTGACGTCACATGCGACTAATGGAATTTTCCATCAGTTAATCCTGCATGTATGTGTTATTATTGTGATTCGTGATTGAAATTATTCCTGTATTATTTGGTGTTGTATGTTTTTTACAAAACCAAAGAGACATTTTTATGAAAAAAAGTTATTCGATTAGGTAAGAAATAAAGAGTATTAATAAATTATTTCACTGCGACATAAAAACAATGTGTGATTCTCTGATACATAATAGTACTAATTACACACAAGTACATTGTACAATGGTAGTGTACACGATGCAATACAATACACTAGGATTCATTATTGTATCTGTAAAGCAATCCAAGTTTCTGCTTATTAAGTAAGCAGGATTTTTTTTTGACCCGTCTATGTTATTAAAAGTAGATTTTACTTCTAATAAACAAATCCAGGTAGGTGCAATTCTTTTGGTACTTATTGAATGGCCCCTATTATAGCGAAGGTCCTCAGCCGTTAGGGCTGCCAACACTTATGCACAACTTTAAAAACATTTGGTTTAAAAGAAAATTTTCTCGGATACCTCAAAAAAAATCTGCTTAAAAATTTTTGTTGAAATATTTTGGTATACTCATTTTTGTAAATGTTAAGTTAACGATCATCGCAAGTAATGTCATCGTCAAGAAAATCTGATTTTTTGTTGGTAAACGAAATTCTGTTTACGTTCGCTAATGCGTGTTAGCTAAACCATAGTCAAGTCTGCCACTAGGATCTAAATGTGATCTCCGATGGGACAATCTGGTCTTCCTATGTCAAAATGAGAAGGGATAATAGGAAAAGAGGATTGACTTCTGGTATCGGTACAAAGTTATTGTAGTTTTTGCATAAAAGATATAATTTTTTTCTAGTAGTTCGGAGTTTGTCTTGTCCGCTGGTTATATGCCATATGACGTCACAGTAAATTCAGTATGGTACCTTCTAGAAGGCATAGAGTCATGGATTTAAAAAAGAGCCACATTATGTGTCAAATTAAAGGGATTATTTAGGTCATTTCAAAATTATTGTATTAGTGATTTTCTTGAGTTTCTTACTTTTCTGAGTGTGATATTTTCGTAGTCAATGTAGTATTTTAGTTATTAAAACTTATATTTGTGGTTTGTGAGATTCGAGAAGTACCGTGAACCAAGCTTTGATGTCAGTGAATCACATGCCAACATGTTGTTTAAATGTCATTGTTATCCCATTGTTCTTTATGCAATCACCGATCAATATGCATTCTGTGATGTCACGGTGCTTAGCAATGTCAAGGACATTTAGAACATGACAGCAATCTGCAATTGCGAATGACGATGTACTTTTAAATTGTGGTTAGTTTTACGTACAGCATTATAAACAAGATTCGGTAAAAAATCGTATGTAATTTGAATAATATGTTCCCTCTGCTAGTAGTAATCGTCTTGCAAAACAACGATTTAGGCAATCCGAAAGATATTGCTTTTAGCGATTAGATCGTCTAATGTTTGTCAAATTGAATATATTTTGACATCTATATTTACGTCTTTTTCTTTTGGTATTGTGATCCGTTTAAAATTGGCTGCAATGTAGGAGAAATACTTATGATAAGGGGTTTATCAGTTTCTGCTGAGAATGCGTCTCGCATAAAACATTTACGCGATAAAAGGAAGAGGATTTCCTTGTGTTTTGAATTCAAATAATTAGCAAGGACAGCAAGACAACATTAGAATAAAAGGATTATTATTATTATGATACTAAAGAATTACTTGTCTAACAATCCGTTCATTGTACCATCTCCTTGTTGCAGGTACCAACTGTCGTCACGAGAAACTCATAATGACGTTAACTTTTAATTCCATTAACTAGCCATTAAGCAACCGGCCCTGGAGTTTAGAATGATAAGCATACCACATCAGAAATGGACGGCGTGAAGAAAATACACTCCGGGACTTTGTACCGGTGAGTTACTTGAATATTCCACGAGTAGTTTTGATTATGAACTGAATGTAGAATAGAATAAGTTTTAAAATCCATTATCAAAACGACTATTTAACTCTTTACCACCTGACAGTGGGTACGGCAATATTTGGCAATACTTTTTCTGTTTGGTAAGGAAAGTGAAGTTTCCAAGGGGGGATAAATCTCATCTAATCTTACATTTGGATGACGGTTTTTTCGACGTATATCAGCGAAAAACATAGAAAGATTCAAACAAGAAATGGGGTTCGAAAAACCATACGGTTCATGAATGCCCTATTATACAGTTTCATGTCCCAAAATTTATGTGAATTAAATGGACTGTGTCATTGAACACAGCGCAGGTTAATTAAGTATCTACCTATTACTAACATCTGCGGTATGCGTTACAACACTTTCAACCCTAATGCGGTTGGTTGCTGGTTAGTAAATTAGTCAACATTTAGGTTATGGTTGTAGGTAGGTACAGGCGAAATTGCAGTTTATTGTAGTTAATAGCCAATACAGAACTGCATATATACTGATTTATACTGTACTATAAAATATGTGTGTAATGTATATGTAGTAATTAGAAGTAAACAGTTCTTTCATTCGTGGTCTGCAGTGTCTCTCTTCCATTATGACTCTTTACTTAGCGAAGAGGATACCAAGTTACTGTAAAATTAATAGAATTTTTCAAGCCGTCTTATAAAAATTCAACTCGCCAGAACGGTTATATTATACCAACAAGACGGTTGTGTCCATTTCATTAGTTTTATAAAGTAGTGAATTTTACGCGTAACTGTAATAATATTGTATGTTTATTTGTCTAATATAGAGTTTTTTTATTTTTATTTGTATTTTGTATGTTTATTTGTTTAATATAGAGTTTTTTGTATTTAACTTACTAGTAGTAGGTGTACCGGCTGAAAAAAAAATTCAGTAATTAAAAAACTTATAACCCACTAGCTTACCTAGCAGACGTTTGCCCCAGTATTTTTTGGATAGGACCACTTTATCACTTGGAAAAAAGCTTACAAAATATGCACAAATCTATTATGAAAATTGGTCAAGCAATTTCGTTGGCGTTCGACCATGAACACTGCCATGAAATTTTCATATATTAGATGTCACTTACGTCACATGCAATCTATGTTTGCAATTTTCATTCAACACAAAAGACCTGCGTGTATAAAGTTTAATTATGTCGAGGATGCTAACGTCGGTAACTTAGCAGACCGAATTTCCTTCGAGAGAGTTCGCTAGTTTCAATGGAACAGTCGGCGGAATGCATTCCCGTCACAAGTTTCTGCACCGCCGAATTGTGCCACGTTTTCAACATACTCTGATGCATTTTGATATATTTATACGTATAAGAATATAAAATAAGCAGCCGCATACGTACCGTTGCGCGTTGGTAGGGAGGCCAGCTTCAAACGTACTTTTTCCCGGATACTTCCTGTCAGATGCGTAGAAAAAGATAATTTGGAGGTAATTGAATTGTGAAAATTATTTGTTCGATGACGAGTTTCTTAAATGTAGGGTGTAGTGTTATTTATTTTTCATAATTATAAAATCTGAGGTGTAAAAATTATATTATACATTATAACCTAACGTATTACCGGGCACTTATTAGAAATGGTCTCGCTTTGACAGTGCAGTACAATTTTTTAAAACAGCTTTTAATTAATCATTGGAGTCATTAGCTTAGCTTTCAATCCAATTAGATGCTTCCTCAGACACTTATTTCCTATAGGACTTAAGGCACTGTTGGTAAACTGAAGTTTATATAGATTTTCTAATAAAACTTACTAAAGCAAGTTTTTGTAGCGCAGGTCGCTGCTTCCGCTTGTACCCGGTTTGTCGACATGCGTTGGAACTTGATTTCTGCCAGAGATGGTACAGTTCTGTTTCCGCTATGTTGGTATGACTCATCTCTACGGAATTTTGTGCTAAAATTCTTTATGTAACAAAAATCTATCCTTGACCCATCTTACCTAAAAACTAGATTAATTGCTACTTAGGACTCTGCCTGTAAAGCTTAATGACCAGGTTTCGATATATCCTTATAGCAGATGTTTAAAATGTTTGTTTTCGGGTCGTAGTCACGTTTTGAATAAAGTATGGTGACCCTACTTTGAAAGATAGAGGATGCTACTTAGATGCGCGTGTCGGACTTAGGGTTGCTTCCATTGTCTTACCCTTTGTTAGCTGGCATTCTCATGAGCTTGTTATGTATTATTCTAGATGCGTTACGTTTCATGTTGTAGCGGTATTAAGACCAGATAGTAATTCATTTTTCTTTATGAAAATAGTCGACGAATGAGCATACGACTCAGAGGATGGTTAGTAGTCACAGTCCTCCATAAACATCAGTTATATTACGTTATTTGTGTCGACGGAAAATAAGAATAAGAAAGAAAGGAAATCACTTCAAAATTAAAAGCGACCATATCAAAGTATTCAAAAAGCAAAACTATTTTTGGCACAGTTAACCAACGGACTGAACAGAGACAAAAGACACGATGCAAGTGTAAGGGTTTTCCGTTCTGTAACTCGAGCAATTCCTCTAAACCCAGCTGCCATAATCACAAGGAGCAAAGGGCTTTATCTCACATGTCTATACGCACACAATGACATTGTTGAACCCAACCCCTAACTAACTATTATCCTGCCGCTAACTGAGCCCGTGCTTACGAACTTGTCTCGAAACGCCCGCCTATTGTCTACGAGAGGTGTACATTTGTGGCAGTTGCTTCTGGTCATGTCAGCTGCTACGTCAGAGGGTCGCTGTATTAATTAAGAAAATGTTATAATGTATTCACTGGCTGTGTATAGGAGGAACATAGATGGTAAACTTTAGTTGGTAATTAGGCATGATCTGCATGATGAGTCGCATACTAGTCTGTTTGTACTTTCTAGTCATTTCCCTAAAGAGCTTTGCACTATGCTTCAAAATCTCATCATTCTACCGAAAGTTTAACTTAAAGTCGTACCTTGAAACCTTGTCAGGCAAAGCTATTTGTAGTGTCATGGCATGCTTTTACGATACAACGTGGCGATAAGCTAGTAGTTCAAATTCAAAACTAATTGTACATTACATCACCAATTAACCTCAATTAGCAATTTTAACGCATACGTTTGTCAGAGGACTAGATAGTAGATGACGTGATAAAAATATAATTTAAACAGGTTACTTGTTCATAAAATTGTATGGGGAAAACCAAAATCGAATTTTCGACCTTTAAACCTTGGACCTGGACCTTTCGACCTTGTCAGCAGTGATAGGACTACTTCTTGGGTCAGTTATGAGATGTCGTGAAGATGGAGTTTCGCTAAAGGGTATTAGCGGTCACAGTTATTATCATAGCGCTTCAAGATGTGAGTCTATCTATAGCTTACTTCTTGGGCGGCAGCGTGTTGGTGACGCCCCTGGTGTTGCTAATGTCCATGGGCGGCGGTGATCACTTACCATCAGGTGACCAGTCTGCTTGTTTGCTTGCTAAGGCATAAAAAAAGTCGCGTAACTAAACGAACTTGTTTTAATTGCTGGAAACCGTGAGTTTATGGCGCCTTAATAAATGTAATGAGAGCTCTCTTTGCCTGTATTTATTTACATTTCTGTATGGTCTTGTATATCAATAATATTTCCCTGTAATACAGACCGTGGTAGCGTGTCGGTAGGTGTCGGATGAAGAGGATTTAGGAGCTTAACGGATTATGTGGATTACTCGTATTTTGTGCGCTTAGCCAGCAACTTTACTTGACCTCACTAGTCCAATGAAAGGCTATTGTTTATTACTATAAGTAGTTGGAAAACTTCCCGGCTGTTACCACGTATTGATAGTTTTATTGGAAAGTGACGTGGAAACGGCGACCATTTGCTAAAGATATTCGCGTTGAAGTTCAAGGTTTAATCTTGAAATAATCCAATACAGGACATAATGATTATTGCTCATTAATTTTTGTGAGTGGTCACAAAGCTGTGTATGTTTGTATATTAGGTATTAAAAAAACCCTCGACAAATTTTCAATTAAGTCTCAGTCTCGATTAAGTCATCAGTGTTCTCTTTCAGCGCGCTTTTTTATTTTAAGACCCCACAAGAGTATATTTGCAGCCATTCGGTTATTCTTCCCCACTTTCACGCCTACATTTTTTAAATGGCTCAACCGTTTTTCATCAAACATATCTAAAACATTCGCAGATAAGTCACCTGCAACACAAAAAAAAACTAAATTAAAATCGCTTCATCCGTTCGGGAGGTTCGGTGTCACAGACAGACAGTCACATCCACAGACACATCAAACTTTTAACACCCCTCTTTTTGCGTCGGGAGGTAATAATAATAATGCAAAAAGACTCATGTTATTGTACACTTTTATGTTGGTAGTTGGTTTTATGTACAATGTGCATTGTGTCGTACGGAACGGTGGTTGTGGTATTGACCATCACGGACCTATCGTGCCGTGTAGATACACGACACGAAAACAATAACACGCTGACCGCATAGATAGTATTGTTTCGTGAACAATCTAGTTGTTTGTAGCGATGGCTTGATGGTTTGTGCGGTGGAATACCGTTGTAAAATGATATTTAATGTTCATATTTATGCATCGTGTACTCGTTTTTTTCGTCGTGATTAAAAAACCCTGCCCCTAAAAATTTACCCCTGCGAGGGTAATTACCCCCAAGTTAGGAGCCCAGGTTTTAGGGGATAGTAAGCCAGTACTCTTTATGAGTCCTCCAAATAATATGAGCTGTGATGTTTTTTTTCTGTCGGCTGTATTGGTTTCTCTCGATCGATCACTTACACAAGCCGCCGTTTGCGTTGCACATTGCCTAAAAGAACTCCCAAACTGTTTTACATTCGGTAATCAAGTGGAGTACTAACTGCATGAAAAGCCAACTGAAAATTCCCTCTTGAATTTATATAAGTTCTGGCAGTTGTTTTATCAGAACTACTGCTGAATTGTGCACTTCAATCAACGACTGTGTGTACTCGCTGTTGGAAGTTTGCCGGGACATGGCTCGATCCGAGTGTTTGTGTGGTGTGCCTTATATTGACGATGCAATATCAAAAATGGTGGAAGCAGCACGCTTTACGCTAGGGATGAATACATTCGATTTGAATACAGTTTGGTTAGCTTTTAGACATTGATAGAAGTTACGTGGAAATCTACTCAGGTTTTCGCCGAGGAAGCTCGTAGGTATCTTGTATACGAGTGGATGTTTTTTTTTCTGAATAATTGGCCGTCAGATAATCCCGTCTGACATGTAAACTTGGTCACCGGTCCCTTTGGGTGTAGCCGACACGTTGCCCGTCACCAAATAAAAAATAATAACACTAAACCGTAGTACTCCTACAATATACCACGTACGAATAATATTACAGAGAAGTGCCCGCACAAAAAGTTCAGTACAAACGTGTCACTCGCAAGCGGCTCGGTTTTCTTTTCACTGCCCAACCTTTTTTGTTGCCTCCCTTAGGGGGCAAGATGGACTACCCCCCCTTTCCCCTCCTTTACCCCTCCCTTCCCTTTCCTCCTTATGTTGAATTAATTGCGTCCCGTAATAAAACGCCGCGGAGTGAGGAATGTTAATTTAGTGCTGTTCTGTACTCAACTAATTGTTGTAGAGTGCTAAGCTGTGTCGGTTAAGGCACGTTTCCATTACGCAATTAGTGATGATTGTTCCACTGGGAGAAGCCGTTATTAATTTTGATTATATCCAAACGCCACGTTTAGGTTTCATATTATTGTTAAAGTTATAAAATCACGCGTAACTTGATATGTTTGTTCTGATTTACACCGAGTATTAAACATGCTATAAGATTTAACTATTACAACTGTTACTATACAACTATTGGCAATCGCAAAGTATCCTATGAATTCGATAAGTTGATCACTAAGGGCATAATTTTCTTGAAGATTTACGAAAGCTTATAAACACGTAGGAAAGTATTAAGGTTTTTTGGACAATCATTATAAGTTAATGTTATTATTTTAAGCAATGGATGTACTTGTAATACTTATTTGCTCAAGTCTTCAGCCAACAATGTGCTAGCTTATCTTATTCGATCCTTTTAGATAGAAATTGTCAGGGAATATATTCCGAAGCGTAGACAGTCTATATTGGCGTTATCATACCTCCCAGGGGCTTTTGCTTAACCTTATACTTAGGGATGCCATCTTTCCGGGTATTCCCGGGATTGTCAACCCTGGCGACCAAGTGGTTTTCAAAAAGGGCCCAGGTAAAACCAGGACACGTATATCCAGAATTTTAATCAATGAAAAGACACGCAAAATTTAAAACAGATGTGCCCAAAAATTCAATAAATGTCCGGGGAAAAAATGAAAATTTTGCCCAAATTGTTGGCAAAGTTTTTGGGCGATGCGGCGACAGCAATTTAGATAATGGCAGCCCTACTAACACCCTCTCCGAGGCGACAGTACGGCAGCCCTGAAACGTACGACCAATATACCTTAGGGAATAATATTTTTAAGGGCTGAAGTTTGTTACTTTTTTCAATTGAAAACAAATATCTACATGTATAATCCAGACAAGTATCTTTACATTATGAGTTTTAAATTAAAATTATCGAGCAAGAGTTGATCCTATTTTGGAATTCTGACCCGAATACATGAAAGAAATAGTATGTTTGTAAAACATCGCTTAGAAAATCATCTTAATTTCTACAGGATACGTTAAAATTATTCTTGGGATATTACTTTATCTTTCTTATCTTTGTAAAGACTTGAACGACACAATTACGACAAGTACAGTGTAATATTTTACTACAAATCATGCAGATTTAAGATCTACGTAGCATTTAAGTTATGCAACGTCTTTTAAGTTATTTTTAGCAAAAAGCTATTATTATACAGGATAACTATTTAAATATAAATATTCACACTAATAATTTAATTTTAAATTATATTTAATATTTTAGCATTAACAAAATGGTATAGATTACTTATTGGTAAGTAGGTATAATATGGTGTTAGTACATAAAGATGAGTTAGTGTCCAACGTTAAGTTATATTTATTGAATAGAGAATAAATTTTCCCGGTATGTAGTAAATGTCCGTGGTCCACGACTTTGCAGGTGGCCTGGGAATGGGCCTGTGACGTCACGTCCGTCCGCTTCATTTACATAAAGTTATTCCGTTGATTCGATTTTCGATTTCAACTATTTTCGGACGGGTTATTGAAAGTCGTATTGGAATTAGGTATTGCAATGTAGTAGGTATGTATTTAAAATATTTTGTATATGCTTCGGTTTGTATTAAATAAAAATGAGATGTTTTAACAGGGGTTATTCAAAGAAAAGTGCCAAAAAGGGTCTTCGTTTAGTCTTAGTTAGGTATAAAAATGATTACTAAAATACTGGTTATTTAATAAATGGCCGCCAAAGTTATTTATCAATTATGAGAAGATTATATTATCTGTCTGGGTTTTGTAATTAAAGAAACATTGCTTACTTTGTATATAAGCACTTGGGTTTGTTATGTATTATTCTTATCTCTCTAGAAAAATAAAGTCTTTGTTTCAATCGTGTCTGTAAGAAATTGTGCCGCAGTTACTAATATAATTTTATTGTGACTTAAAATGTACGTTAAAGGTAATTCAATTTTCATTTCTTCGCTATAAATGTAAGTTGTCAGTTATAAATATTATAATTGAATTCGTACAGGTAATATTTTTTTTAATTTTCCGAAATAAAACAACACTATTTTCTTTTGTAAAAGTTACAGTTTGTAGAGGAATTTAAAACAAAGGTTTACTGTATCGGAAAAATTGTTTTACCTGCAAATCGGTTTGTCGATTCCGCCCGGGACAGCAGTGCGAGGGTTAATTAAGTGTCAACGGCGATTGGTATGCTGAATCAAAACTAACCCGGCCCGTACTTTGCCTGGCCGATTCACGTAGGGTTTGCGGATTCAGGCTTTTATATTTGGGAATTGACGGGAATTTTAGTAGGGTAACTATTAATAACTTTTTTGAGAAAACCTATCTAATTTATTTAACCACATACTGTGTTGTATTTGTGTTTGGGAAAAATTTGAAACTCTTTATAGATATAAAGAAATATATATTATATATAGAAAAGGTAAACTTCAACAGGAAATTGAAACACTTAAGTTAAACTAAAGAGGTAAGTTAGTAATTTTTTTTGAATGCAATTTATTAAACGTCCAACGTTCAATTAAGTAGCGCAGGGGGAACGCAAAAAATTCCCAAATATTCCCAGATTTCTGGTATCTGGCAACCCTAGAGGAGAGCCGTGACGTGGCATTTTACGTCAGTCTCTTATCCGCCGACATTACACCCTGATATGCGTTTTCAATTTCTATTATCTGCTCGGAATTCAAAGTGCCATTCATCAAAGTAGACAGTGAATTTTGAGATTGGGCTTGTACGGGAACACGGACAATAGGATTTTCCAAATGCAAAATTACACGGTTTTCGTGAACCGTCAAATTGAAGGCGCTATGGCGCAGTGAACTTTTCTACAGAAGGTCGGGGTCGATTCCCGGTAGGAGTAGGGAGAAATGTGACAGGTGGAATAAGTATGTACTTTTCTTTCTCCATTTATTTATTTATTTATGTACACACAATTACATTTTAAAAGACACAGTGTTACAGGATAGTTTGTATCTCTCCATCTTCTTTTTATTTCAAAGCACCTTTATGAGATGGGATAGTTTAAAAAGCGTCCATAAGTGTATCATTGATACCGATATGAATAATTGATTTTTAAATTTTTTTGCATGTGCAAACATAAAACAATGGTGGTCAAGGTACCGCTTTGTATTACAAGATAATTCCACAGTAGTTTCGAAGTACAGAGAATGTAAATTATTTAAGTGACTTCATCTATTCCGCGAGTCACTCTATGACTCCATCTTACTGGAACGGTTCATTGGTCTTGAAGTTTGAACCTGCGCGAGCTGCGGGGAAGTTTCAAACTGAAAGATGAGATGTAACTTTGTTTCGCTACCTCTTATTGATTATAAGACTACACCGAGATGTTGGCAATATTCTTCACTCATTATCAGGCAATCGTTTTGTACTGGGTACCTAAGATTTTTTGGCCCCAACTCATTAACGGCCCACTACTGAGCACTGGTCTCTGGGAGGAGCCCTAGAGCATACTCTACCACGCTGCTCCACCGTGGATTGGCTAAAGATTTTTTTAGGATATTTTGTTTAAGTAGTTATTGTTTTACATAGTGTGACTATGTGATAGAAACTCTTACTTTGATGAACAAAAAGTGTATATTTTTGGCTACAACTAGTATTGATTTCAGCTCTAGTAAATAATGTATGTGTTCTACATAATATAATAAGTACCTAATGTAGCTACTTACATACAAAACGAAATAAGAATGTTCTTAATACGTCATGTTCCCATACAAAATTTATTTGACCTCAAAAAAATAAGGTGGAATCCAGAGGGCGTATTCGAATTCGAACGTCGATGTTATTACAGTCTATTTTGTTTTAATACGGCCCAATAATCTAGAACAAAGTTGTTAGTTTCCTTAGAGATAGAAGATGGAACGATTCCGACTTTCAGCCTGTCTCGGATGGCCTCTGAAACGATTATCTTTCGATAACCTTTGGCGACCCGTTTACTTATTATAGTAATAACGACGGCAATTTGGGGATTCATGTTGTCTTTACATCTATACAAGTAAATAAAATTGAAGTGTCTGTTTGTACGTATATACACGGCACACAATTAAAATAACTTTTTTTAAATTTTGTCTGTCTCTCTGTCTGTTTGATCCGGCTAATCTCTGAAACGGTTGGACCGATTTTAAGGGGACTTTCACTGGCGGGTAGCTGATGTAATAAGGAGTAACTCAGGCAAATTTTTTTTTACTTACGTTTCGGCATAGGTTTCCCGAAGCGAAGCGAGGGCGGGTCCACTAGTACTTACTAAAAAAGTTTTATGTGTAACACAATAGAATGATAGTATTGATGAATACGCAGATTTGAGGGTTAATTTCTGCATAGGAATTAAAATTTTACAGCAGGAATTTATTGGAATGAGCATTCATGCAGAGGGAAATGTTTTAAACTTTAAAGTTTCCACATGAGTGTGTTTGTCGATTGAAACTTTTGCTGTAAAAGTAACCCTTTAGTCGTAAATGAACGAAACATTGCGAATCAAATTTATATCTAAACATTTCTAAGAGCCCAAGCTATTGGCGCCCATGTTCTTGGAAAACTCATTAGCTTTGACTGCTAATCCTTTCAACACTATTAACAATATGCTAAGTGAAAAAGAGCGTGACATGTAAAAAAATCCTACATCGAATATTCTATCGTATAGTAATGGGTTTAAGGTTTTAATTAGCTTCATGATAAAATTGTACATTTCAGTCTTATAATAGGTACTTTCGATTGAACAGAACTGGTTTTTCCAGAGAATATTGATGTGATTTTCTTCAGAACTTTTGCTGGTTGCACTATCACCCGTAGGGATTAGTGTAGACTTGAAAATAATCTTCCTCGATAATGAATTGAATTTACAACTTGAACTTATTCGGCTTATAGATTTGCCCGAACCTGCTTTAAAACCAGTGATAACTCTAGGAATTGTAGGGCAGGGATTTCCAAATTGGGTTCCGAGGAAACTAGTGGTTCCGTAGTATAGTCATCAGGGTTCTGACAAAATTATACAAAAAATTGTTATAATTTCATTGCTGTCTTGTAATCATTTGTAATAGAGTTCCATAAAATAACGTTTGAGAATCTCTGCTCTAGGGAGTCTAGGGTGTGAACTATTATAGACCGAGCACCGAACAAAGTTAAGATTAAACCCGACGAAGCGTTCTTCTGCCAAGAGTTCCAGTATCGAATCACAATTTAATCAATACGCTATTCACTGCTGTCTTGATAGCGTAGTGGATTTACTTGAACGAAAACACTTACGAAGTGTAGTTTAGTAAATTGTGGGCAATCAACTAGGGCTTCCTAATTGTTGTTGCGTAAATTGTAGCTGTGAAGTTCGTGTATATAGTATAGATCTACATCAATATTTTTTCCTATTGTATAGTCTTCCTTTCGATGATACATAATGGAGTGTTTACTTTATAAAATTACCAAATAATTTTAATCGATTTGTTGTTGTACTCGCTCACAACTGGCTTCATCCGTTAATCGGTATGTAATGTAATTAGTTGCAATTTAAGTAAAAAACTTGTAAATTAAACAAGTCTGTGGATTGAAAATGAGTGATTTATGGTTTTTGCCCAGCGTTTTACTCATTTTGGTAATAACCAATTAAAGGTTAATGAATCGATTTTATTGGACCGGTGTAGACATTACTGGTTAATTGATACAAATATATGAAAGTTTAATTCGTTCGAATGTTATTATTTGGGTATTTAATTTTCTGTTTGGGTTCGACGGCCGTCTATATAGGTAATGTGTTTTGTTTAATTGGGATAGTTATCGTTTTATATGTCTTTAAAATAAAACTATACTGAATGTTATCAACATTATCAAGTATACTTAATTAAATAAACACATTTTAAGGGATTAAAGCGTTTGGGAGATTCGTTGGAACAAACGGGCAGACAATGAAAAAAAAATCATTGATGTAGTACCTAATTATTGCGGGAATTAATAATGTTTTTATACAATATTACTTAGTCAGTTTAAATTATTTCATGAAAGTGACTGAAGAGAGAATGTAGCCTTTTTCGAATTCTGATTTTCGCGTTTTATATAAATAAACGTTAGAATAAATAAGTTACGTCATAATCCCAATGTTTAATAAATGGAATAGCACTTGTGAATTATAGAATTTTGAGAAACAAACTGACGTTCAACTAACATGATATTGTTTCCGAGGAAACTACGAAACATGATTAACTAACTTCATAACAGAGTTTCTACATTAACTAGCAACTAACTGTTGTGATGGTTTGATACTGTTAGACCAAAAGGTGCTGGTTAAATTATCAAGCAATTCTGGTAAATAATTACGGTTTATGTCAACGCGTTAACTGGACGAACTACGCAGCGTAATGGGAAACACTGAAAACTAGCGATTGTACAAATCGAGAACTATGATATTAATTTTCAGTGTTATTTTAAACTACATGAAGTTTAAGCAATACTTACACGATTACGCGTTTTATGAGTAGACCATAGTGCATCTGCATAGTAATAACATGAAAGGCTCCGTTATAGACCATAATTGTTTATATTAACATCTTCCAACCAGGTATATCGAACGCGTCTATAATATACTATTTGACATTATGAGAATGGTTGAATTTCTACCACAGAGCATATCGTATAGACCACTACGAAACGGCGCGAGTTTTTGAATGCTTTTGATAAATAAAGACTCAGAGATTTCATCTAGATTCCAGCGATGTTGTCGGCTGTGTAAATTGCAATGCAACCTTAAACAAGTGGTTGCGGGAACAATCGCCGCATCGACAAAATGCCGCGGTTTTCACCATTCGGTGTTTTCACGAATTCAACCGATGTTTACCTCCGTTTAAATTGGACTAGCATTGAAGAATTTAAGTGTTTCGCCGCGAATACAACTCATGTTCGAGTGGAATAACAGAGTAGTTAACGAAAAGTGGAAGTTTAATTTTTACACATAGAAAGAAGGAAAGAAAGGTTAAACTGTTTATTTCTCTAATTAACTCCTACAAAGTTTATCTAAACTACCACTTTAATAGGTGATTTTTTCTAAATCATTTTAAGAAGAAAAAATGCTCTCACTTACAAGTTAAATTTTTTAAGGTTCACTGGTTCAGGTCGTCTGTTGCGATGTCAAGTCAATGACCTTTAGCGTTTTGTTAATGTGAAATTAAAGTTCTATATCGTCTTATAAACGTAGTATACATATATGATTACAACGGTTTTAGTTATCAATAAACAAATTTACCGCATTGGAGTTGGAATAGACGCGGCAGATAAATGAAACAGCTCAAAGCGGTTGCAGCTTTCATATAACTTACTACCTTTAGAATTCAACTTGAGAGTTCTGTGTTGAAATGTAATTCATCGTATCGTAACTCCCTTGAGCTTCTAAGAGCTGTAATATATAACCTTTAGCTTTATATAATTCCATGTTTCATCGAAACGTTGACAGGTTTCCTACACCCTACATTTGACTCGGATATTTGTCATTTTAGAGCTATTTGCTTCGTTACGCAGTTCAGTTAACTATTTACGTAACCAAACGAGTACGAAGTTGCGATGATAACTCGATACGCAATGTTGACATACTCGTTTCGGTGTTGTATCTGATTGGCAAACTACTAAAGCCTCGGGATTTGGAGATTTCATCGGGATTTAGATTCGACGCTTGTGTAATGTACAATGAGCGATTCTACTTAAAAGCTTGGGGGCTTTGTCCTCGTCGTCTTTTGTAGTCACCCTGTGTACAAGCTATCTGGAAAATGTGATTTTACGTATTAAGCTGAGGTCACAGTTTGTTTTCTGAAGTGGCTCTTCTTTTAACGATTGTAGGACTAATATATTTTATGTATTTTAAAACGCACGTTTTTGTATGATGTATTTTCCATGCTCTATTGTCTCCAAATGAGAATTACTTGCACGTTAGAAAAAAACTTGCTTGCCTCGCCTAAGACAATATTAGACATTCATATCAAAAACATTTTTCAGATACAGAAATTATTGGGATAAGTTCGATGGAGTTTCGACTCAAGTAATGAGGTGTACCTACCTGTTATGAGGTACAAATTCATCTACCTAATATCTCGTTGAGAGAACTTATTATATAAGACATTTCCAAGGAAAATTGCACAGCATTAAAGCTAAAGTAACTCGCCATTGTAATGGATGTTTCCCGCATTACAATGAATGTCTAAAAAATCACACAAAAGCAAAGGAAGAACTAAAGAGATTTCAAGTCCTCCATGCGAGATAATGAAATGTAATGGGACCCATATCAAAGTAAAATAGTCACGCAGAGACAAAAGGTGGCCAACTGACCAGTGCCAAGCTTTAGCCATGACAAATGTCGTCCCTGCGTAAAACATTTATTTAGCTGACCATATTTTTGCTGCCCGAAACACAAATTTAGGACTATTAATATCCCTTAAACATAGTATTCTCTCTACAACTTGAAATAGATCCAGAGAAATTTATCGTTCCTATCAAAACCGAAAGGTTCCCAGACGTATTTCACATAAGGTTTGAACCTAGATATTATCACAAGTTGTTCAATGACGAAGTTCAATCGAGACTAAACTAAATATTTGGAATCCATTTAATGCGAAACCCAAACGTTAACGATTCTGGAAAGGGTGGATATTTGGAATCCACTTAATTTAATAACGTAATCCAAACATTAACGATTTCGGAAGAGTTACGACTCCATTTAATTAATTGAATCTTGGATTCAATTACCAAAATTGCAGTAGACAAATTTGCAAATGGAAATTGAGTACGACCAACTGTACAAATAGATAGTTGCTAAAGCGAGGAGGATCCGAATATTTTAGTATCTGAACTACGTTGAAAGACAATGCATTTACAGACTTTTATGACAGATCTTTTGGAGGCTTTTCACGTTGTTTTGCACAATGTTAACATATATCGTGAAACTTAAACACACAAAGATTGTAGCGGTATTTAAGCAAGCAAGTGTTTCGATTATTTCAGAAGTTGAAGGTTAGATGGGCATTAATGGAAAAACAAAACTTGTTTACGCCGTGTAGTAAATGGGCACGATCAACAACTACGCGGTGTTCATTCACTTTTTCCTCCGGCAGCGAATGGTAAATCGCTAGATTGAGTGCTCAAGTTTCAGAAGATTCGTGGATGTGTGCCAAGTTTCGACGCTACAACCGACTGTTTTGAAATCAAAGGCTCCAACAAGTAACAAGTTAACGTATAAATAAGCTGCAGAATGTTGAGACATTGCCATGAAAAATGTTTTAGTCGTATAGAATATTGGATAATGGATGGAAAACATTTCGCTATAAGTATACCTAGCGACGTACTCGTAGGTACGTAATGTTATCACTTTACTTTCAAGTTTGGAGTGTAGCCGACGGCTGGTGCACGTGCTTTATCATGTGTGTCGTGAAATATGACGAAGACTCTATTGAGTAATCCATTACGTCTAGTACTAGTAGTTGGGATTATTTCTTTCAGCACCGAACGGATCTTTGAAATAATCTGTTTTAAAATTTTCGAATATATCAAATTCCAGAATATAAGTTTCAGAATCGGAGATTCTCTAGAGAATTAAATAAATGGTAATATAACTCGATAGGGGTAATAAATTTCAAAGATAAACGACACCCAAAAATAACAATGATCGATGTATCGAGAAAACCTGTAATCGGATAAGATTTTATTTTGAAAATTAATGCGATAAAATCAAGTTTAAGATATGCAATTTGAAAAGTATAGCTGTTACCTAGTGTGTTTATACCTCCTCGTTTTCATGTATCGACGTCGTTATGGGACACACTAATTTCTCTAATTGAGTTTGGAAACATACAAGTCACTGCCGATGTGCCGATTTTACTATGACAGCCCCCGAGGGATTTTCGTGGTTTTATAATTATATTGCCTGAGTTAGGGGATTTGCAAATTTTATTCGAGTTGTATTTTCATTCGTCGTGAGCTTTTCTATAAATTAAAATTATGTTTTTTTTTTATGTTCTAAACAAATCAATGTGAAACTGCAGTTGATAATTAACATTTTGTGTTCTTATTTACACAATCAGTTGTTCGAATAAACTCATAACAAAATAACAATATTCATGACTAAAACAGAGAATATATTAGTACATCTAAGATCTGTTCTAAAAGCGTTGATTAAAAGGCTATAATTTTGCTCAATTTATGTTAATCCAGGGAATATAAAACGATCCTAAATTGAACAAAAGAGTATTGTAACAATGGAATAATAAATATCTTTTATAATGTACCTAATCCTTCTGATTCTGAGCACAAAAGCTTAAGAATCTTATGATCTTCTAAGATCAAACCCTCGCGCGAACTGAGTCTGCCAATATTGTAGTTAGAATCTACGAAGACAATACGGGCTCACATTCTCGAAAGGTCTGTTGCTTGTTGATTGTGTTTTGTTATCAACGGTCACACATGAAATGTTATATCATGACGAGGCTAAATCACACAGTAGATAATTATTGTAACAGTAATTGTATGCGATATGTCTTAAGCGCGCAACTAGAGTAATTATAATTTAACAGCAGATTTCATACCAGACAAGGTAGTTACGAATGTATTTTAGGGTTGAAATTTAATATTTATAAAGTTATTTAAAATTTTGATTGTGATAATAAAGACTATACAGATATTCTTAATTGTATAATTTCAGTATTAAAGATAAAAGAACGTAACTAGACAAAGGACTTAACAAAAGGTCTTATGGCTGGAGCATCTCTTACAGGCGTTTAGTTAAAAACTATTGTAAAATGTAACATTAACAATACAACATTAACAAGCTAATTATATCATTACTTTTGCAAGCACATGGTGAATGAACTGGTATGAAGGTAGGTATGTTATGTAGATAGGCGGTAGATAAAAGTGAATTATGTCGAGATAATTTGGTTGATGTACAGAGATAACTCGGTTTAAAAAGTTTGTTATCGATTCTCGATTGGTTTCAAATTAGATTTCTCAGTGAATATACGTAGTCGGGAACTTTTCGGTTTTCCGGTTGATTGGAGAGAGATGAGAATTGGGATTCCACATTCTATGTAGAGGTGTGTGAAGGTAGATTCAGATATATTCAGATTTTCATGACGTAGTTTGTTAGTGAGTCCTAAGAGAAACTTTGTGTTATGTAATGGGCACTATGGGTCATTCTAGTATTACTTAAGCACTATAGGGGGCTGGTGGTCTTCCCTTTGATTATTTTTGATGACTTAAGGGTGGGGTGTTTAGATGGTGAATGTAAGCTGGGGTGGTGTAAGTGCTTTGTTTACTTTTGCTGACAAGGGGGATGGGGGGTTAATACTTGTGATAGATCTGCTTAAGTAATACTTGAACGGACCCTATAAGTAAGGTTATGGAACGTGAAACTGATGCTATTTGTCTCCTCGTACATTATGAAGTATGTTATAATATGGTTTCATATTATGTTATGGGGAATAAATTTGCTTTTTGTAGGACGTTGGCAATTTTTTTTTATAATTTTTTGGAATACGTAGAAAAAGGAATTAAATCCTGCTTTCCTTGTTAGTAAAAACGAAATTTATTTTGTTTCTTATTTTAACTTGTTTAGTTCAAACAACGTTTTTATCTACTACGAACAGCGATAATTTATACACTCGCTGACTTCGAAACGTATTGAAATATTCTTGATAAATGCTCCATCAAAATATCACCATGTTTGTGTACATAAGTTATTATGCGTGATTGTCGTAAACAGTAAAAACATGCATATGCAGTAAGCAATATGTAACAAAATTATGAGTAAGCTATGAATATGAATGTTCTTAATATAAACGCAGCCGAGTGTAACACCAAGTTTTTACTTAATCCCGAGTAATATAAAAATTCCCTTCCGGCAAGAATATTTTTTTCGGCACGAGAAAAAAAAATCCATCTCGTACTTAAAGCGATCATGATTTATTCAAGCCGCTTAACACTAAAAGTTTGTTATTGCTTTCAAAGAAGAATGCTGAAATTATTTCAGCCTGTTTATTTTTCTTCTTACAGTTTTAAATATCGCGTGGGCTAGGTTATGTTTAGTAGGGTAAGGAATTTCTTTGGAGGAATGTGGAAATTGTTGATATTAATTCGGACTGATTTTTCATAGCGTGGAATGTGGGGGTGGGGGAAAGGATTTAAATTGGCCTGTTCAGTGTTATGGCATGTTTTGATCAAAACATTGTTCTATCTACACCTCATAGGTACTTATTACGAGATCTGAATCACGCTAGGAAAGTTTTTATAAGGGTCTCGGAACATGGTTCGGCCCTAATGAGCATTTGTTACTTCATTTACAATAATGATTGAATCACAATCAAGTTACACTAGTATAGCAATAGTGGGTTAAGTTAACGGAATCGGGCCCCAAGTATGATTCTAGCTTACTACCCTAAAGGCTAAGACCAAAAAATGTATAGACTGAGTCTTCAGAACAAAAAAAAAGAAGTAATTTTTTTTTACGATTTGACGTATGTCACAGAGCACGGCCTGTCGAGCAATGTACCGGGAAACATTATTTGATAAGTACGTTATGTTTTTTTCTACTACGCTCAAATTTGTTCCGAAGTCTCAGTCTATATATTTTTCGTCTGTGGCTAAATGTATATAAATAAGTTAGTTCGATTTAATATACCTAGACAACGTAATATCCTATTACTCTGATGCCGTCTAATATTATCGGACATGTTATCGAATTTCATTCCAATGTTATTAGATATATTTTATTTGGATGATGTCCCCGGAGACGAACAGGGTATTATGTGGGTATTACAGTTAATGTACTAGGAGCAGTAGGAGCTATTTCAATTTGTTTCGGAATATGGATGACCGAGACGGTTGCCAAATGCACTTACTTGGGCTGTGCTAAGGAAGCATTCAAGTACATAATTATTACGTAACGCAATTTTTGAAGATTTTTGACCCTCCCTAAACGTTACGTAACACCCAAATGTTTTTTTTAATTGTACCTGAAAAAAGTTTCCATTTTCCCGACTCACGAGACCATATTCCATAGATTTTTTGTAATAAAAAATAACAATGTTAAATAACGCGTTGTTCGATCCCCTATCCCTCTTATGTAACGCATCATAACATTCTAAAATGCGTTTCGTAATACTTTAACGACCCCTAAGTTATTGCTTCTAGTCTTAATATAAGGTTTTTTTCTAGAAATTCTTCTGAATTACAGTGTAAGTTGATTTCCAAGTGTTTGAGAATATTCTGGTGTCTTAATATTTGCGAGACGTGATGTTGAGATTTTAATTGGAACGTCGGCGTCGCAAGTATGTATACTATTTGTAGACGAAAAGCATTAAAGTTTTGCTTTTTATAGTAGTAGAGCCTAATTTTAGTGGTTTTCACGATGTTTTTTTGGGTTAAACATGGGAAGGATATTAAAAAATACAGATATATTTGAAAATAAATTAAGCTACATAAGGGATTCGATCACGGACCTCCCGTGCGGACGTCCACCATTCAAGCCACTGGGCTGTCAATGATTCGTTACCCGAGACATCGTTACCTCCTAAGTGGCATAGTATGGTTATTGTAAGCCTAATTATCTCAGTCAGTGTACTTGTATCAATGGTATAATACGTATCAGGGTTCCGTAAAGCTAGCCCTTTTTTATTTATCAAGTAACAAGATTTACAAACAATCATTACAGATAGCTTAAAAAACCGGAGAGATTTGTGCATAATGCTAATGATAAAGAATGGCATACGCGCTTGCAGTGCCAACATCTCCTGTTGCCCAATGCCCAATGAATACTTGTGACAACTCCCGAATAGGATTGTTATACTAAACGCACACTAAGTAGCCAGGCTGTGGGAGTCGAAATATTTGAGGATTTCGTGGCTTAAGCGCGCGCGCTCCAATACAACGTCATTATGTTCGTTTGGCTACATAGTGCGCGCCTAGATTAGTAGTGGTTGTTAATTCGTTAAGAAAAATAAATAAAAAAAGTATCATTGCGATTGGTGATTCAATGCTAGTTGCACGCAAGGTGTTGAAATTGGATTAATAGAAGATAATTGTCGCGTCCGGTACGCATGCACTGTGCGGTTAGGTTGCGGCACTTGACTTTTACTATGATAATCTTGACTAGGGTCGATGACTGCTAGTTGGTCAGCTTGCTTGCTATGGGCAGTGTCGCAGGTTCGATCCTCGGCCAGGTCAGATATATTATGTATTGGTCAGTTTGCTAAAATTATAATTTTTGGGTATGTTATTGTTAGTGATACTTGTCATATCGTTTTATGAAGCTAATAATTTTAAGTTTCAATAATTATTTGTGTAACACGTGTTTAACAGAGTGTTGTCTCTGTTTTCTGTGAAATTGAGTAGAAGGGTTGTTTATAAAACGTCACCGCAGTGTTAAATATCTTAGTACAACTGTGTCCGCATCCGCATTGTGTCCGCGGCTACGCTCGCTACTAGAAGTTTTGTTAACTTCCACAGTTTTGCATACTTTACACAACAATCCAAACTTGCTCAAGTTCAAGTTGAATCGAGCAGTTTAATTTAGGTTTTTGGTCAAGGTAGTCAGTTACTATGGCGATATTTACCGCTGTTCCCTTTAAATGTCTATTTTTTCGTAGTTTAGTAAACCTTTTTAATTCAAGTTTTGTTATAGATTAATGATAACATGCAATGCAACGTAATGTTAACAGTAAATTGTGTGTCAATTGGGTCTCGGCGGTATAGTTCAGTACAATTGTTAATTTATTTAAAGCTGTGTAAATTGCTTAATTAACACTTTAACAACTTGTCCATATGAAATACTATAAATAGTGGTTCATAACCATACCTGGACGTCTATATTTGGGGGTTCCATGCGCTGGCCCTTCTCTATGCCATGTTTTCTCAAAGATACGAATTAAAAAAAAATACTTATCACCCTCTGCACCGGACTTTAAAAACATAACGTTGTTCAAGCCTTAAAGCAAAATTTTACGACTACCTTTTACCATACCCATTCTCAGTATCGAAACAAGACGCTTCTCATGATACTCCACTTATTAAATTACAACCAGTAGTTTAGGAGTTAGAAGGGAACAGATGAACATACATACATACCCACATACATACATACCTACCGGTCACAGTCATAACCCTCCTTTTGGCTTCGCCGTAGTCGGGTAATTAGAATAGAAATAGTAAGAATCAGCACCATTTAACCGGTACAATGCCCTCAAACAGAGCATCAGTACATTTCCTCCATGTCGTAATTAGGTTCACAATTGCGAACACCATTAGCGCGAGCGATAAAATCATTCGATGTTGCCGATGTAGTCGATGTACGATCGATTCCACCAGAGGATCTTGACCTGTCGAATGAAATAAACGCGTTTGTCATAATATGAGCCGGGTATTTTATGCCTGGTATTTGTGATGACGATAATCTACGACAATTAAGAGTCGAGTTGTTTTTGCAGAATGTTTGAGGGGTAATATTTAAAACTTCACCAAAATAGTAGGTCTGCATGGTAAGGATCTAAAAACAGGTAAATACAGTGTTATATAGTTGTTTTAAGGTAAATTCGTATTCATGTTACATTTTCACCGTGATTCATGTAACTGATTGTCAAATATCAGCAAAACAAAAAAATATTATTATTACAATGTGAAACGTTTGGGAGTCCACAATGATAATGAGCATGAAATCATTTATAATCATCTATCCCACAGTCTTGACTTATCGAACCTAAACAAAGAAACGAGACTATTATACGGCGGCTGTAAACATTTTCTTTTTGTACTGACTTAAGCTAAATATAAATTTAAGTCAACACCAGTGCGTTCGATTTGTTTGTTTAAGACGAAATTCAGCTGAATTCATTAGAACTTTTTGTTGATTTAGTATGTATTAATGTCTATCAAAGTTTTATGATTCTTTTTAAATTGAATCTTATTGCATACTAGCTTAAGGCTCGAACAGACATGTACAAACAATTTTTGTGAATAATAAATTATTATGCAACAACTAACTTTAGAAAATTTGTTGGAAAATGAGGGAACAATAAGTACAGAGCATGGTGTAAGAGCACATAGAATAGAGCGTAAAAAATATTTACTTATAGTCACAGATACATACATCTTATAGTTATATAAAGGGCTGCGTTCACATGTTACCCAACAGTACCTACATGTACTCGTATCTTTTTAGGTGTAGCGTTTCTCGTTTTTGCATTCAGATCGCGTTTTCAGATCTCGCTGTGTATGACAAAGACTATTGTTACGAAACGAAAAGTGACAATAAAAATTATCGTACACTCTTTGAAATTTTACCCCATTGTCAGTCATTATCATCATAATCATCTTCATCGTCATCATCATGATTACTGAAATATTTTACTTTTGAAGTGATTCTAAGTTAATATCCAGTTGGTTAAGAAAATTTTACGAGTAAAGGTGCAAACCATATTTTCTGATAATTATGTGACTTACCTACGTATTGTAGATTCTAAAAAAAAAAAATCAGCAACATTTCAGTCATGTTAAACAATATGGACACGAAAAAAGCTAAAACAATATCGCGTTAGCTCAAAAACTCTACAACGATAACAGATTGTATTTATATTTATTGTACGTGTTTGATCGCCGGAACGACACAAAACAAATCGGTCCTCCGTCAACAATAAGTGACATCATTTAAGGCAGTCAAACAAGTGCAAACATAAACCGATAGCGTGAAGTGGTGTGATTGATGTATTCAATTGAAATTGTGTCACTACCTATCGATAGTTTTATCGCCCTTGCGGGAATGCGGCGGTCGAGTTTATTTTGCATTAGTGTTTTGACACCCTTAGAACTCTTCGGGGTTTTATGTAGCCAAAAGATTTGAGGTATTATCCGTTTTAGAATTTGGTATCTCACATTGTGTTGAAAGTAGATTTATTTTTTTACCATATCGCCTACTTTTCTTACGGTGTTCGAAGTGATTTATAAATTTTATGTGTTGAATGAATAAACAGTCATAGTCCCACACTAGAAATACCTTTGTTGTGGCCATATCCAACAGGTCACACCAAGACCGACAACAAAAACGGTTGAAATCTGTTTTGTATTTAATTCTTTTAAAAAAGGATACTGGACCCAGTTTCAACCGACTGATTAGTCATTGTTCCGTTAATTTTAATCAATTAAATCAATAGGCTTGGTTCCCGTATTGATTAATACATCCGTTAGAATAACTGATGAGCGGGGATTAGAGGTTAAGCTGCATAAGATAATGGGATTTGGATGTAGGTAGGTATATGTATATATGAGTGTTCTTGCTAAATTTATTTACGACCTACTACTGGACATGCCACTCGTGTGCTTGGTTGGAGATTCGTTGTTATGTAATTGCATTTATTACTGATGATAACTCTGTTATTTCTAATCGAGTAATATCTAAGAAAGCCGATGTAGATACAAATACGATCGATAGTATTTTACTAATGGTCATCAATTCATTGCTAACAATTTAAAACCAGATCCCACCGCTGCCACTAAAGGTATGAATCAACGCATAATAGAATAAACTTTAAAATACTTAGATTATGTAGCTTAAGAAGAGCACTTTGAAATATTTCTACACGTACGTAAACATAGGTATGTCATTAAGATACGATGTGATTATGGTTTTAAACTACACGAAATGTACTGTGGCACGTTAATTGCTTGGCTGGATGCTGACCCGTTTTCGTCAGAGTGCATTTGATGCACGGCGAACGAGTAATTACTTAATTTCATTTTAATGGACACTCCTGTGTAATCGTGACGTTTACGAAAAATATTCTTCGAGTGCTTTCGCGAGATTAGTCCTGGAACGTTGTCACGGATACTTTAATTCAGAAACGAAAATAAATGTATGAATCCCGTTATTGTTATGCAAATTGCATACGTAACATTTTAATAGAGATACCAAATGATAGCATTTTCTTCCTTGAATGGCGTGACCATGTTAGATGTTGGTGCTTATGAGAGCAAAATTAAAATAATTACGTTAAGTTGGTATCTTTGTACCAAAACATTTTATTAATAGTAAAACAAGTGTGTATTTTAAAATTTATCCAAGCTAAAATATTTAATTCTATGAAATCTTATTATCCATAGAGATAGAGACTTCGCTTCGAAAATTAGTCAGAAAATGAATTAGGTAGTAGTAAACTAAATAAGGGCACTTAGGTAGAGTCTATTTATTAAACTAGAGTGGTAGGAAAGCTCAAAGCTAATATAATATATCTCTATAATGAAGATTGCCTCATGGGAGCTTGGTTTCATTTGAACTAGTTAGAACTAGTAGGAAATAAGCTAGATGTTACCTCCACAATTATTATGCTGCCCTGGTATTTTAGATCCTCCGACGTCTGCGAATGTAGTATAATATGATATTCTAAATATATTTGTCAATTTGCCTGATGAAAAGTATTAAGAGATTTTTTTTTCTAGAATCTTGTCCATTAATATGGCCGAAATAGGGAACTTACTTTTGAAATGCTCCTCCGTTATTTCAATTTAAATCAAAGCTTTTCGAAGTTATTTTAGCTAGATGGTGGTTAACTAATGAAATAGAAGATCCCTACGAAAGTGCTAAAACCTTTGTAATATGCGTCCACTGTCAAGTCAAGAATTATTAATCGGAAATCATCCGCTAATCTTCCTTCACATCAGAGTATATGGCAGAGAATGACGCACGTCATTTCCGGAGAGATCATCGATATGACGTCAACAAGACGCTGAGAGGAACATTTGTCAGTCAGCAGTCAGGGAGTAGACACATATTAATAGCTGGATACAGCTGCCGACCATAGCTGAAGTAAGGGTAGATTAAACGTTCCAATGTTTACACATGGATGATATTCGAATTGTAATCGGTAAATTAAGGAATTGTACTAATACTTTTAATGTGGCAAAATGTGACAATGCGATAGACTGTAGTGTAAAGTGTAATACATTGAAGGGTGGTTATATTGACGTTGATTAGAAAACTCTGCGATTTCTGTATTTAATCATTAGGTAGTAACATTGCAGTGATCACAGACAACACTATTTGTTTTTGGAAGTATTCTATGTCACGATTTTCAGAATTGCACCTTGAAAAATTGCCAGCATCCTACTGACAAAGAAATGTTTTGATAGGGTGCTAAATTTTTAAGTTTGAATTATAAATTCTTGATATACCTAGTTAGTTTTGGGCCATATTTTAAGGCTCCTATGAAGTCCCGCCTATTGTTCGCTCAATTCTTTTGTCCTACTTCGTCTCAGTTCACTTCAATACCTACAATAAAGTAGCTTTTAATACCTAATATTGCTTTAGAAGTCTTATAACAAGAAGTTTTGTAGAATAGAACAAATGTTACGCTCTCTATCAAGAGTACAAAGGCCAAGTCAGCTGTGCTTTTCTTATTGTGTTATCGTATTATTATTCGAGTGGAAAAATATACAGAGTATTATTTGGTTCGGCCAAGCGATTATACCAACATTTGGCTGGAATTTCAAAAGATGTTTTCCAGTATAAATATTAATATAATAGCCTAAAGGATAACTTAAAAAAGTAAGTTTTAACACATCGTATTACAAACTTATTATTTTTTTACTTTAATTTTCACAACAGAAGGGCAAGCATGGCTTATAAATCCCAGGGTTTACAAGATAACTTTGGGTGAAACAGACAAAAATCTGTAGTGTGCACACGGCACAGTTTTGTACTTATAAAGTCATAAGTGACGATATCTTTCGCATTTCATACACTTAACATTGTATTCTCTTTTGTTTCAGCAACGGGCCGGTAGAGGGCGCGTATGGTCCGCAACACAGTCCCGTGTCGCGGTCGGACGCGTCGACCGAGGACGCGGAACTGTCGGCTGCGCTTGCGCACCAACACCATCTCGCCATGCAGGTCGGTGACGCGACGGCATGGAACACTAACACATCTAGAGTTCACTTGTACCTAAACACTAGATCATAGTTATATGTAGCATAATCTAAGTCACATATTAGCGGAACCAGGGTTGCTAAAGTTTCCAAAACTTCCGCCCCAAAATTATTTCGGGAGACCCATAGCAAATTTGGTGTATTTTTTCCTGGTTTGGTTTATTGCCCTGGATCCACCACTGCTCCCAAACCAATTCGCATCGTACATACGCGACGGTGACATCGCAAAATACAACACCTGGGGACAAAAAACTGTCTATCTCATAAATGCCCCAGTAGAGGAGATATTGATAGTTGGTTCACCTGGCTCGTATAGACACAACGCATACCTAGTATTTTAAAGAAAGTTTATTTTATAGTATAGGACTCTCATAGTTTCTAGTACAATATAATTTTCCAGGGTCGATTCAGCCTGATTAAAAAAAATTTACCTGGTCCTCTGTGTACTGTTTAAAGGAACCTGTTGGCAATGTTGCCACCATAATAAGGCGTAATAACGTCAAGGCATTTCACTCGCAATATAGTTCACGATACCATTTTACTGATTCATGTAAATGAGCACTTGATACGCATATTGCCAGCATTGCCAGTATTCATCTTTTGAGCGTTGAATGGCACTAATCACAGTGATTAACTGGTATATACTCAGTTTTTGGCATTAGCATTTTAGACGAAGTTATTGTTTCCAAATGGCAACATTAATTTAAATCAGTTGTTTGTTTAGCAATACAAACACGTAAATCCATTAATCATTCTATTCATGAATTTGTTGTCTAATTTTATCTGTGCTGTATGTTATAGGTGTAGATTTGACTATTCGACCATAATCTAACTCCCATGGGTAACATTAGATATCTATATTACTTTCGTAGACTTATATGTAGTATATAATGTGGCTAATTCGGATCATATCTACGCAAGAAAGTGGTTCTTTAAGTCATTTTTGATTAAGAAGTCTTCAATTTCCAACCGAGCTAGATACTCATGGCACAGATAAAATTATTTCTTCGTCATTTTGTTGTTAATCATTTAATTTTATTGTTACTTCAAATGGGGAATTCTAATGTGGAGATGCCTAATAAGAGAACGTAGGACTGTCTCTATAACAAAACAAGGTGGAGACACAGCTTCACAGAAACTTTTGTCATTAACACGTGTTCCAACACGATAGTTGGAAACTTTCGCTCGGTGGATGCCTAGTTAAAAGTTTGCATTTTTCCATTGAATATACAAATGTACGAGTAAATTGTATTGTTATTATGACTTTAATACTCAAAAGGGTATTAGAGACAAGTAGGAAATAAAACTATAAAATACTACGAGGAAATCTTTAGATTTTCGATGTATCTTGTAAATTAAAGTTATCTGCATATTATGCCCAATTAATTTAACTTCTTGGTTTCCTGGTTATAGGGATTAACCCATACAGTGCTAGCTTTATTCTTAAAACGGTACCCAAAAGTTGAATCCTTCTCGCATACATATATTATACATTATACATAATATTATATATACATATACATGTATGTAAATAACTGTTTCCTGTCTTCAGGCTGGTGATTACCCAGTGGTCGGTGGGCCGGTAGACGCGGACTACGGCCAGTATGTGTCGTCGCCGGCCGCTCATTATAACCACATGGGACACCTCACGATGGCCCCCTCGCAGAAGTACCCTCATGTGAGTAGATTTGTGTGGTGTGCGTGAGTGAGGAGCTTCTGTAACTTTTCGTATATTTGTGTATATGGTTTGGAATCCAATTATTCAATATTTAATGTTAAAACTCTGGTAAAGAGATGATGGACAAATGCAGAATATGTATGTTTTCTTTTTGAGAAATAATGATTTAAAAGTGGGAGGTAAAGGCGGTTTAGTAAGCTATGTCTACCGCCATACAGTAAGCAATACACTATAGTTGATTCGAACTTTATTGAGCCTGAATTTGAGGATTAAGAAGTTTCTCTACAATACTACAGCCTCCAATGTATTGCTTACATTAAAAACATGTTTTTTTTTTTACAAAATCGTTACGTTACGTTGTAATAAAATTGACCACCAGGTAATGGAAGCGGTATCAGTAGCGAGCGGGTACGCGGGCGGCGCGGGCGCAGGCGCGGCGCACTACGGCACGTACGCGCACTACGGCGCCGCCTACCCCGCGCAGCCCGCGCAACCCACCTACCTCGTCGAGCCCACGCTCGCGTACATGGCGCAGGTTAGTTTGGACCTTATTGTAGGCTTGATAAGGTATACTTTTGCATGTGTAGATAGGTCAAGTTATGATTTTTGAACTTTTGTTTTTATTGTAGTCAATAACTTAGTAGTTTTTATAGTAAATCCAAGTAATAGTTAGGTGCTGGAAATTATTGTTCAAACCCTACCTTGTGGGATTGTTAGGTTAATTTTTTTTATTTCTGCAAAAAATTTTTTTTAGGAATACGTTGAAGGAGGCGGCAGTGCGTCGCCGCGGAGCGCGTCGCCAGGCGCTATTCCCTCCCAACACAATCTACACTTACAACAAAGGTAAGTGACTTACGATTCCTTACGAAATTAATAAGTAGAATTTCCCCAAAAACTGAGGATCCTACTTCCTACTAATATTATAAATGTGAAAGTTTGTAAAGATGTTTGGATGTTTTGTTCCTCCTTCACGCTCTAACCGTTGAACGGATTAATCTGAAACTTGGCACACAGATAGTTTGCATCCAGGAATAGGACATAGGATAGATTCTATCCCGATTATAGGTTCCCTTAGGATAAACCCAATATTTTTTTAACTTCCCTTCCGCGGGCGAAGCCGTGGGCGACGTCTAGTCTAGTAATAGATCAATAATATAACGTTGCACGATCATCGTCAGGTACGACTCGGCGTCGTTAGAGCAGCTCGGGCGTCACTACTGTGTGACGTCACCGCGCGGGGAGTACGCCACGGACGCGTACGGCTACCAACACTATCCGGCCGCGTACGACCCGCCGCCGCATACTGCGCACCCGCAACAGCAGTTCAAGGTAAACTGGACAAGAGATTAGCGCTGGTGTTCATGTAAATTATTGTCCCTGAAAGAAAAAATTGTGAACCCCGGATATTCGAGCAAAATTTTCCTGTTTTCTAGTTATAAAAAGGTGCAGTAAATGGGTTGTCCATTCAATTATGTTATATGAAAATAATAATATTTTAACTGCAATGAAAACTTTTAATATGTCCTCGAGATGTTCTATGAAGTAGGAAAAGTCCGGGTAATTCTGTTCCAGTAGCAGCCATATTTGAGATAGTCATAATCCTATATACTCATTGATCCTTATAATTTATCACTAACATAAGATTTTAGAAGTTGTTGATTTATAATTGATACAGTTTCAAATATTAAATATTGAATGCTCGGTTGCAGGACTCGCAAAATGGCTTAAGTTTGGGCAGTACGGGCGGACAGTCAATGTATGGAGATGAAGAGGAACTTCAGAAACAGATGGCTGGAATGGCATTAGGTAAGTAGACTTAGTTTATAATTACATTCGCTTTTAATTACATGTTATATAAATTATGATAAAATGCTGTATGTATCTCAAAATTACATGCTCTTATTTTAACACAATCAATGGTAAGATGGGCTTTAAAAACGTTGCTTAAAATCAAGATTCACTGTGTCGCGATTACCAAGGACAACAAAAAATGACACAATACACACCCAGATGAGAAGATAAATTAATATTTTTACTTCTGTTTTGTTGGGAGTCGAACCCAAGACCTTTTGGTAACTATACCCTACACGTGATTATTCTACAAGTATTTATGCAATCTTCGATATGATGTGACCAGATTATCAAGGTGCTTAACGGTTAGTTAGAGACTATAACATTTTTAACCATTATAATATACTTGCTGGAGTATTAACGAGGTATATTTGGTAGTCCACAGCGGCGTGGGCGTGGGCGTGGGCCGCGAGGAGGGCGGCGGGCTGCAGTGGCGCGACCCCAACCTACCGGAGGTGATCGGCTTCCTCAACTCTCCCTCCGACGTGGTGAAGGCCAACGCCGCTGCCTATCTCCAGCATCTCACTTACATGGACGATCCTAACAAACAGAAGACTAGGAGTTTAGGTCAGTATCTTGTTCTAGAAGTAGTTGCTAAAAAGATGGGAGGGGTACAGAACGATACATTTTTGGTGAAAGAACAGCTCTACGATGTATAATAGTATCGTGAATATCAACCTTATGTAGTAGTAGAAAGATTTCAAATTAATTCGAACTGGTGAGAAGTAGCGAATACTTCTTCTTCCTTTTACTTTAAATTAAATTGTAGTTGCTTAAGATTTCGTAGCGAGTTTGAAGACCTTTTAGCTTGAATATTTTCTTCTATTGATTTTTGTGGATTTACACGGGCTTCGCTAGCTCATTATAGGGGGGAGGGCAGGAGGATAGACAAAAGAAAAATATAGGTAGGTCTGTAAATAACAGCATCTCTCTACCCCACATTGAGGACGCCCATATGCACTTATATAACAAGGGTACAGTGGTATAAACAGGTTTTCCTTCCTTATTTTTTAATACATAAATATGTCGTAAATTCCAGGCGGCATCCCCCCGCTAGTGCGTCTAGTGTCGCACGACAACCCGGAGGTGTGTCGCAACGCGTGCGGCGCGCTCCGCAACCTGTCGTACGGCAGACAGAACGACGAGAACAAGCGAGCTATACGAGACGCCGGGGGAATACCCGCCTTGATGGCGCTGCTGTGCCGCACCACTGATATGGAGGTAGGGTACGACGCGGCGACGACGTTGATACGATGTCGTGACGATATTTTACGTTATTGAAAATTATATGACATCGTCGATATGGAAAACTACAGCGGTAAATAACATAAAATTTACCACCTCATTTTTCATTACTACATAGTAATTTGATAATTCAAGTAAATTTTCACATAAATTATACAAACAATGAAATAAGTATAGTACACAATCTTCATAATTGCATGTCAGCAGGTTGATTACAACTCAAGTTGTATCACGTATGCGTACGTTGGTGCGAATTTTTTCTAATTTAAAACACATTTCTCATGCAAGTTTGTCATACGTACTTGATAGTTAACTAACAATATTAACATATAATCTATTTACTCCCAGGTGAAGGAGCTAGTGACAGGTGTAATTTGGAACATGTCGTCATGCGAGGATCTGAAGCAGTCCATCATAGATGACGCGGCGGGGGTCATCTTCACCAAGGTCATCCTGCCGCACTCCGGCTGGCATCCCACCAACCCTGGGGACACTTACTGGTCTAACAGTACGTAGTTGACCATACTTGGTGGTCACTAGTTGATACATGACATAAACACTGTGTAGATTTGATTGGACGTTTGGTTTATGTAGTAAAGCGAGTGTTATGAAGGTTTTTGGATTTTTTTTGTTGTACAGTGGTCGTATATGCCTTAGGTCGTAGGCTAATTATTACAATTATGTTTAGTACCGTATTTGTGGCGGCAGTATGCCACAACGCATTAGGCACGCTACGCAACGCGTCGGACAACATGTAACCCCTTAAATATTGCTTCTCTATTGTCTTATAAGTGACTTGTCGCAAAACAAATATAAAAAATCTAGTTGTTGCCCGCGGCTTCGCTTGCGTCAAATTTTGTCTGCCACGTAAGTTTCATGACAGATCATTTTATTTATATATGAAACGAAACGTTTGCCATCTCACTAAAATGGCGACTGCGGTTTGTTTGTCAGTGCCATAACAATTTAATGAAATACTCCACAATCCGAATTTTGCGAATATATGTTGTCGATTCGAAATCATTATTTTTTTATGTTTTGTTATTCATATAAGGTTTTGATCGAGTCTACCGTACCCCTGCACGAAATTATTAATATATAAAATAGATAATTATATTTAAGCAAGTCTGTGTGTACGTGTGCAGTATTCCGCAACGCGTCGGGTACGCTCCGCAACGCGTCGTCGGCGGGCGAGTACGCGCGGCGGCGGCTGCG
>LGAG01000153.1:86393-104473 GCA_001278395.1 Lerema accius
TGCGCGCCGCGCTCGCGCACAACGCCATCGGCACCAAGGTCGTCGAGAACTGCGTGTGTGTGCTCAGAAACCTCTCATACAGGTATGGACTGGTAGCTGGATAACGACCAATTTGCCGTAATGGCTGTCCCTAGGCCGCCGTTCGTTGGGTCCTGGGTTCGATTCGCAGTGAAAAGGAAATTGGTACGAAATTGAGCGAGCCCACAACCTAGGTAATACTAGTGGGGCTATGAGTATAGCGTTGTATTGCTAATTACAAGTTTTATACAACACACAGGAATGATAAAGAATATATATAGCAAAAGTGCTGTGGTTTTCGGCAGAGATCTGAATAGATTAACTCTGATGAGGGTTACCTCCGCTGAAAAATGCTAGTTAAATGTTTCGATCATGGCTATGCAATTAAGCCTTTCAAGTCAGTTATTATATCCGTTTTTAACAGGTGTCAAGAAATTGAAGACCCGTTATACGATACAAGAGCCCCGCCCACACAATCTTCCGGACAAACTAGGATACAGGCCAGTGCATCGAAAGGTACGTTTCAATTCTGTTCTATAAAAATATTTTAAGTTATACCTCGTTTTTTCGTCATGATTTAAAAGGTAAACAATCTTAGTGTCTTTTTATTGTAATTATCGATTTAAAAATAACACAGAGACAAATTAAAAAAACTAAAGAATAAACAATTTTTTTTTTATTAATGAAATAAAAGTAGTGTCAAAATTGTTTACCTTTTTAATCATGATAAAAAATTACGTATAGTTAGTTACTTACCTTCTATCGGTCACTAATCTTCGATAGTTCACATTAATTCTGTAAAACTTTTTTTGTAAACAGGTGAGAACCTCGGCTGTTTCGGCGGCAGTAAAAAGAAGAAGGAGGGGTCATCTTCGTCCAACTCTACCAGTCCGCTGGGCAAGAGTGACCCCGACTCGCAGCCGCTCGGTGACCCCGCCAACAATACCCAGCTCGGGTATAGTGTTCCCAAGGGTACGGAGATGCTTTGGTCTCCTGAGGTGAGATTTAATCTGTTTTTTTAATTACATTTTTCGTTCTATAGTTGTCCTATTCTATGATATAAATGTGAAAGTTTGTAAAGATGTTTGGATTCAAGTTGTAGGAGTCTTTATATTGCCATGTTCTTTATAGATGAGATATGGATTCCTTTTCTATGTTGTCAAAATTATATAACGTGGATTCCATATATCGCTAAAAATTATCTGCTATAGTAATAATACTACTATCGTGAGTGTATATCATTTCACTTTAAATGTAAAGATGTTGTGTATTAAAATTTTATTGTTGAAAAACAAAACATATTTTGCCATAAAAATCAATCGTCAGTCATCATTCTTAACAACCTAACATTTTTTAACCTGATTAGGTTCCAAAAAGCATATTCATTCGTGTTACTACAATCTAACCCGTTATTGCAGGTGGTGCCGTTATACATGGCGTTGCTGCAGACGTGTTCCAACCCGGAGACGCTGGAGGCGGCGGCCGGCGCGCTGCAGAACTTGGCCGCCTGCTACTGGCAGCCCTCCATCGATATACGAGCCGCTGTCAGGAAAGAAAAAGGTAACAAACGTCGCATACGACGTTTTTTAAACGATGATGCGGGTTTGTATCGATGCAAATGCGTTCGTGTTACTTTATAAATATTACTATAGTAGAGCCATTACGAACGTGCAGACTACGTCATCAATCATTTTATCATATCTCTCGTTCACACTTATAGGTATATCGGAACACTCGCTGGAATGTGGGAGTGAGAATTCCGATATACCTATAAGTGTGAACGAGAGATATAATAAAATGATTGATGACGTAGTTTGCACGTTTGTAATGGCCCAGCTATATTTGAAAAGACGCGCAATAAATACAATGACGTATCAAAAATGCGCATTGTCGCTGCGTCGTCGGTGCGATAAAGAAACGTCACGTGTAACGTCCCTTAGTCTTAAATGATGGATGCGTAAGTCAGTTCTAAGGCTTATCATAGCAATCTTTGTCGGCAGCTTGAAACAGTTTGTTCATACAATTGCATATGCTGACTGTTAATTTATGGCTTGAAGCAACCTATAGGTAGCGTAAAGGCCTTTTTCCATAGTCGATTTGTACGTGGCAGGTTACCTAATTTACTCCTTAACTTATCATCACAGGTCTACCAATATTAGTAGAGCTGCTTCGAATGGAAGTGGACCGAGTGGTGTGTGCGGTGGCGACGGCTCTCCGTAACCTGGCCATCGACCAGCGTAATAAGGAGCTCATTGGGAAGTACGCCATGCGGGATTTGGTCCAGAAACTACCTAGCGGCAACCAGCAGCATGATCAGGTAACGTGCTGTGTAGGGCACGGATTTATCTTGATCATTAAGTAGGTTTAGAGTGATGATGAAGTTACGCAAATTTTAATTTTGAAATTATACTCGTATTTTCTGTTGCAATGAAAAATTATGAAGGAATTGAATAAGAAATGAAAAATAAATCGTGTTATATGATAAATCAAAAAACAAATAATAGTATTGTTATTTTCGATAATTGTGGTATTTTAAGACCGAACTGTCGATGTAATATTTGAATGGTGTGGCGACTACGCATTCGTAATACAGTGACGTCATGACAACCGAATTGCGCTAAAAATGGAATAACTATAAATTACTCATCACTACAATACAATTCAATCCCTAAATTAATTGTTCTTTGTTCTGCAATATTAAGCTAAAAAATCGTATCGCGTATCGCGGATTTCACTACTAAACTTACTAACGCTCACCGTCTACGGTTAAACCTAAACTACAAATCTATCCGTACCCCACAGGGCACATCGGACGACACGATCGCGGCGGTGCTGGCGACGTTGAACGAAGTGATCAAGAAGAGCGGCGAGTTCTCTCGCTCGTTGTTGGAGGCGGGCGGCGTGGAGCGGCTGCTTGCACTCACCAAGCAGAGACACCGGCACACGCCGCGAGTGCTCAAGTTTGCAGGTCATTACTACCGTCATCATTGTCATAGTCATCATTATTGTCGTCATCATCCTTGTTATCGTCATCATCATAGTCATCGTCTTTATCGTTGTCATCTTTGTCGCCGTCGTCATAATTTTCATCGTCATCATGATCATCATCATCATTCGTCATCAGCATAAACATTATCATAATCATCTGTATTCGTAACTGACCCTCTGCTGGGTTTGGGTCTCTGAATTTGAGAGGTATAAGCCATAGTCCATCCCGCTAGACAAGTGCGGATTGGCAGACTTCACACACCTTTGAGAACTTTATTTAGAACTTTTAGATATATTTGTTTTCTCATGATGTTTGATTAGTCAAGCAAGTGATAATTTAGTTTCTAACCAGAGAGACCAACATCAAACCACTAGGAGGCTATCATTGTTATAAATGACACAATGATTCATTTATCGGTATTTCAATCCACATGGCAGTTTCGATAGACATACATGATTGGCTTTACGTATTATATTAGACAGATAGGTAGGCAAGCTGTGATATTAAATTTAATAAATTTCACCCTCTTCTTGAAGACTTGCACATTATATTTACGATCAGAACCTGGTGAAATATTAACCGTAAATATTAACTAATGTCCCGGCAGGCCAAGTGTTGATGACGATGTGGTCCCACGCTGAGCTACGTGAAGTATATCGTAAGCACGGCTGGCGTGAAGCCGACTTCCTCACTCCGGCGAGAGCGGCGCAACCTAGAGGATCCTCCAATAGCAGTGGTAAGATATAATGTCGATACTGCATTGAAATATCGACTCTATGCTATGGCAGTTACGGTTGAAATTTCAATGTCGCTATTATTTGAGATATGGACTTTTGTTGAGGTAGTTACGGTTGAGTTTTCAATGCTTCGTGATATAGATACTAAGTTGATTGAAGCACAATGAATTTCAACCGTAATGCTGTCGATATAAAGTTCATATTTAAAAAATTATAGGAATTAACAGGTTGTGGAGTTGATGATAAAAATCAGACCTTACGAAGCACATGGTGTATAAACGAAATAAGAACTTAACTGTACACTGTATATTATTATTTTCACTGCTAAATAATTAAATGTAATTAATTCAAATACACTTGCTAGCTAATCACATAACCAAATTAATAATACAATTAATTACTGCAAATTAATACAAAAGCAATAGATTCAAATATCAGACAAAAAAAAAATATCAATGATATATTTTTTTTAGAAAAGAAATATTTTGATTGTTAGTAATTTTAAATTCCAATTCTTCAATTACAGTAACAATTGAAAAAAGAACTTATTTTTCTCTAAGCAATTTTAAGTTGAAGGGCTCTCTATAGAAAAAGATCTGACATTATAGCTTACACTAGTTATCTATAGAAAAATATTTCATTAGCTCATGTTTTCCACACTAGATTTTGTAACATAAAATTTACCATGACCTCACTTCCTTAATCGCATCATAGACATTGTATAACACACATTACAGTGTTATATATTATACATAACTGTGTTTCTGTTAGTATAGTGTGTAAATGTTTCGTCGTTGTGTGCGTTTCAGTGACGTCACTCATATCCATCTGTCGCTTTACGAACTATAATGGTGGAACTTTTAAGTTAATATAGATAAAAATAAATTGTATATATAACCCTTTTATGACGTAGAATATAAGGGTTACTTATCGTAATTATATAATGCAATACTTCGAGATTTTACGTAACTTAAAAGTTCCATCATGCTATTATAACATGACATATCCAAATTGATTTACTGGATTCTAAATTTTAAAAGGAACATTGATTCAACATTGAATGATTCATTATTCGTAAATCAATTTGGTTGCTTCGACAAAGGAAAAAATTAGCCTTGGCATACTCGACGTATGATCTCTTGGAATACGTAGTTATACTTAAAAATATCTCGGCTTAAAAAAAGCAAAAGTTTATAAATATCAAAGTATCCCAAGAGATTGTTAAGTCGTAGCTCTGTGGTGCCGGTGTATCGGTGTATATAGCACAGTGCGGTGTGTGGGTAGGTCAGGGCACGCCGAGCGGCGGCGCGGGGGGCGCGGGGGGCGCGGCGCCGCACTCCCCCAGCAACGCCAACAGCACGCTCAGTCGCCCCATGGCCTCCACCGGCGGCACACGTTACGAGGACCGCACCATCCGCCGCCATCGGGAGGTCAGACACACATCTCATTCACGCTCATCTCACATTCACACTACTAATTAGGGAGGATAGAACGATGATACCGTAGGTATACCTCGTTTTTTTCGTCGTGATTTAAAAGGTAAACAATCTTACAGTATCTTTTTTATGTAATTATCGATTTAAAAATAAGACAGACACAATTAAAAAAAAACTAAAGAATAAACAATAATTTAATGTTAAAATAAATTTCTGTGTACTTCTAAATATTTTTTTTAATTAATTAAATAAATAAAAGTTGTGGCAAGATTGTTTACCTTTTAAGTTACGACGAAAAAAATGAGGTATATAAAGCGATATGCCAAAAAAAGAGGTATACAGTTGACTGTAATTAATGCGGATAATAATTTTAAAAGCAGTTTGATTTGAACATTGTAAACCTCGGTTTCTGTCATGTCCCTTTATAGTTAGGGACCGTCGACTAAAATTAAACTCGTACATGTCCTTCGTTTCGGATACTTTGCGCTCGGCGCGCACACATTTTTACGCTTTCAATCAAACACACTTCTGACAGGAGTAAAAATTCGTTTCATGTGTGTGTTGTTCGAGTTTTGTTAGTCTCTGTACTTTGTACTCACACTGATACATTTGCTGTATTAAATGCTGACGGTTTTGACAGCTTCGTTAGTTATGGGGACATTCAAGGGTTAAGCATTAAAGAGGAGTCTTTAGTGTTGCTTATTATCGAGTATCGTTTCTGTATTCAGCCATTTCATTACGATTGTCGTACGCATCACTAGTTAAACGAATTAGTAGTTATCCCTTCATTAGGTCCATGTTATAGGTATTATGACGTCATAAGTAAAAATAGTTTTAATTTATAGCCATTATTTATGCATAAAACTATTTTAATTTATTTCTATTAAAAGGTTGGATTTCATTTGTGCCATTTAGGAGCTCATCGCAATAGTAAACATTTTGTAAAAAGTAAGCTTAAATTGGCCATATTATAAATAAAGCTCTGAAATAGTAAATTGCATCATAAATTTAATATTTTAGTCAGTCAACTGTCCCTAATTAATCAAACATTTTACGTACTATCTCAGAAATGGTTCGTACTATGTATAAAGCAATTTTAATATCTATAATCTAAATAATAGGAATCACTGACTTATAAGGGATTAAAAAAGTTCTTACCCACTCAACTATACTTACAATCAAACTCCATCGAATGAACGATGATTTGCGTTTATTTTTATGTTGTGTTTTTGTGAGTGAACTTTATGGATATTGTGAATAACGGCTCTTTTTGCTTGGCTACATGTTTGTTATAAATATATAACCTTATAGGTTCTGATTTGTACTATATGTTGGATGTATCAGGAAATAAGGATTGTTACTAAATTAAATGTTACTATGTTGTATATTATTGTTGAATAAGATTTAAAAAATCACTGTAAACTACACACAATGGATTAACCTAAAAAAAGATAGTGTTTGTGTCCAATTTCACAACTGTTTGTCGCTTTATCGATTCAGTACAATTATGATAAAGCAAAAAAAAAATGGTTATTTTTCTGTACTAAATTTAAAAATAATTTAGTTGTATATTATTCTCTATTGAATAATACTAATATTACCACATTAGAATGAAGTTGTTCCCAAACGCTATTCTATTTTAGGCACTCAAAAACTAAACATCTAACATTTTTTTTTTATCCAATTCCCTACTCACGTATTTTGATACACGATTGAACTGAATATCAATGTTTCAGAACGATGACATGCCAACGATGGACGTGAACAACTATCAGGACGGTTTAGGCATGGGGAACCCTAACGGGAGGCCGATGAACCTCCAGGGGGTGCAGTCGCAGCTGCCCATGCCGCCCAGCAGTCGTTAGTGGGTGGACGAGGACTGACTTCCATTGCAAAGGGTACTTGGGTTTGAAGTCGATTACGTTTGAGGTCGGTTGAGTTTGACATTGTAAAGGTGGAAGCATACTTGTAATGAAAACGATTTAGGACTCCGTTAATGTTGATACGTACTGAGCTTTACATTTAAAAATTTAAAGTTTTCTTTGGTTATTACATTGACTAACTTACTTGATTGTAAGGGGCATTGTATTTCTGAATAGGGAATATAAGTAGACAAGACTTATACCGATTAGTCGATATCTACAATATACAGAAGTATTATATTCAATTGTTCACGTCTAACACAGAGACCGCCATCGGTTACCATGGTAAGGAACAACGCAAACGTGACATTACAAGTAAGATTTTACCTTAACTAAACCGAATTTTAAACGATTTTCGTTTCATTAAATTATATTATTTGGGAATTTGTCAATTATATTTTGTGTCTGATTGTATTTTCAAATACGTTATACGGTATAATTTTCGAGCTCTGGTAGTATAATGTCGTAACCAACAAATCGTAATTTTATAGGAGACTATACTAAAGTTTTGGAAAGACTAAGAAGCGCCTAAGATTTGCGTTTGCGTAATAATTTTTATTCAAGTAAACATACATAAATATACCAATAAATTTTCTTCGGAAGACAAAACACATGATAGGCGATTAATGAAAAAAAAACGCAATATTGTGGGTTACGATAATTTTCATAGGAGGGTATTTTTTGTTATTGTGTTACCTTCGTATTCATCTTGCACAATTTAGATATTTATTGTGTGGCTACCAAATGATTATGTTTAGTATGACACCGTATATACAATTTTGCAATTATTTTCGTACGACATTTATTTAAGCATTTAATAACAAAAGTATAGTTTATTACGTGAATATGCATGTTTTTTTGTTTATGTAGACGCATTTAATTGCTCATGAGATGAGATAATTTTATTTTAAAACGGGAAAGTACCGATTGTTACGAGGCCTTCGAAAATTGTACCAACTTGATGTTAGTTTTGCTCCGACTGGACTTAAGGATGTATTGAAATATGAGCTTTATATTGAGAACCTTAAGGGTTAATTTTCGGTGGAATCGGAGTTGAAATACGACTCATCGACCGTAGTCTACACGTTGTACAATCTTTTAAGTAAACGTTGAAAATTAAACCTTATAGAACGCGATATAAAGTATTTTTTTCAATGTTCTCCTGATGAGTTGAGTCAGAACAAAGATGACGTAAAGTTGTGTAATGTGCGAGGACTTTTAACGTGGTTTATATGAAGTCAGTCCTAATGATAAGTTAGATATTGAAATACATTCGCACCCACCTACAGAGAGCGTGGTTTGTAGGATAATGTGTGAAATTGGACATTATTGACAGTCGATTATTGACTACATACATTTTTATACATTTCCATTAATGATATGCATTTAGCAACTTTTTTGTTTTGAGACACAAAGTTCCGAGTGGATTTAGTAAGTATAGTGAAAAAAATTGGCCATTTTTTTTATAAGACAAGTGCGGTAATCGACTGTTTAATCGGTACGGGGTCTATATGACCGATTTTACTGCCAATCCGTAACACTATCAATGTTGTCGACTTGGTGGTCTAAAAGCACTCGTTTTTGCTGTATATTGTTCAATGAAGTAAGTAATTATCGGGATTTAGTTTAAATGTTATACACCTCTGAAACTGAAACGATTTGAAATTGGTTTATAATCTGTGGTTACCATTTAAATTTGGATTGACAGATTCAACTTTTTCATTTACCTGTCACACGTAATTTGACACGTGTCACCTGTCAAAGTAATGTCATTTTTTTTTCTTTAAAATGACATTACAGATAAAAAGGCTTTTCATTCCAGCATAATATTTTACAAAATGATCTTTGATTACAGATTCAATGAATTTTGTATATTAATTATGAAAGATTTTCGTGTTATAATTTACATTGAACTTGGCATAAACGAGGCATTTAGACTACTAGATAAAATAATTAGATACACTATACTGTAATGTATTCTATTACATTATAATAACGTGGGTTATAATTACGGATAAATGCGTTAATACCTAATGTAGTTAAACTTTTCTTTGTAAAGAGATCATGTCAATTCCCCATGTATATAGTCGTGCCATTATTGTATTATTAACGTATTTTAAAAGGGGTTTCACTTAGATGTTGTTTACTGGACTTTGTATATGCGAGTTGCGCTGTGCGAAAGAGACAGATGATCGTGCCGTCTCCCTCGAGCGAGTAGAAAGAGCGAATGGTTAATGTAATTGCAATCGTAAATCAATACTATATAACATAATTAATATTATCAGGATTGTAATATTACATTGTTATTATTATTTAGATTAGAATAAGGTCGTAGCCAGGATTTTAGTTGGGGGAGGAAATTAGGATTTGAAAGAGGGGAATCTGGACCCCCCCAACACCCCCTGGCGACGACCATGAATTAGAACACTGTTGAATTTCGAACGAATCGTATGAAATCGATTTCGAATCGAATCAAACAGTTATTTAACGAGTATAATGACGTCATACATTTGTAATATTTTGTATCCATTCCACGACCCTTTATATGTAATTTGTAATATAGGTGTCTATGTCCTCTTGTGTATCTTAAGGAGTATCCGTCTTGTATGTAGTAAGATCTTATAGTATACGTATGAACTATAGACGCGACTATGACGTTATGACTTTTGGAGGCCATTCTAAGATATTATTAGTAAGCAGTGAGGGAGGAGGGGGGTTAGGGGATTTGGTTATTTTGACGTATCAAACGTCAGATTTGACGTGACGCCTGATCGTCTATAAGAGTATATAATTATAGCTACTATATCCTGATAGGCGAAACTTAAAGCGCGGTATGAAGTGGGGCGGGAGGTAATGACATTCTCGTAAGGACCGAGTACATTGAGAGCTTGCTAGAGTGTATGTTCTCTTACGAGCGATCTATAGTTCCAATGTATGCTGTAAGAGTAAGATGCATCGCTCGGGTGCGTCTGTGAGCTTTAATGTTTTGTTTGTCATTGTGTACGTGGTTGTTTGTATGTTACTCGCAGTAGTACGCACTATCATTTCATATTGGATTTGTCTACTATTCAACAATTCCTGATTTGCCGTTGAGGACGGAAGTAAATAATGCGGATGTCTTCAAGGTAAAAGGGAATTAATACTTTCTTTTAAGTCAGTCTTTCTCAAAATCGCTCCTTGTGTGATTCCGAAAAGCGGCTAAATGAAAAAGGTTTAAAAACGAGAGTTAATGCGCTTTACCAGACTACTGGTAAGTTATTAACTTAACTAATGTAAAAAAAGAAAGGAAGAAAGCACCTTATTTTACGATATTAATCTTGAATAGTAGACAAATTAATTACATAACTATATTTATTTATCAAAATCGACGGATCCATACGGTAGCTAATCAGAAGTGAAAATAAAACGCACGAGTGATTATTGATTAAAAAGTGTAACGTCGTTTTTAATATACGAACTAAACACATTGATACCGACTTGCAAGTATTTTTAAATGCTTTATGCTGCTATTTTTTTTTAAATCGTGGATTTTGAACCTTAATCCAGTTAAAAGAAGATAGTTTATTTCAAGGCAAAAATATATCTTTACAGTGAAACATATTATGTTACTGAAATTATAAAACGTAATGTGCCTGTAACCTTTGTTGATCCTAGTTTATGGAGGCGATTTATTCACGATTTAATACAGAAAATATATGTATTACTCCATTATAAAAGTATTACATCCTGTATAAAATTACAGTTTCTACTATATGCGTCTCTTTCAAATTCGAATTTTGTCAAAATGTTTGAAAGAGACGTAAAAATAAATGAGTTATGTCTTTGCAATCTTTAATGAACGGAGTAATATGAAATTATAATCTTATGAGCAGTATCAAATTTCGCGTAGTCTACTCTTGAACGACTGATCTCGTAAGCGTGAAAATAATATTCATAATGGCAGCAAAGTTATTGTTCTAAGCGACAAATTGCGATGTGATGCGACATGTTGCAACATGTTACGTACACATAAGACCTTAATTGAGTGTTCGAGATATTCAAAAGTCACTATTTGCGTAAAGAATCGCGATTAGTTACATTACATTGCGCGTGATCCTATTTGTCGTTTATTTATGACAAGGTAAGTATCACTTCATTTCGTACCCCTCCGCATTACTTCAGTTTAGTTGTATAATTTTAGTGTAACTATTTATTTTAGTTTATCGATTCGTATACACCATAACATTAGATATAGACGTGTAAGGGATTTTGTGAGAATGTTCTTTTAGATATATTTTTATGCACAACAATGCATTTTTGATACGTCCGCGACGAGCCGACTGAGTAACCGGTACAAATTACCCTCAATCAGTGCATTATAATGTTTTAAGTACTCGTGTATGTAAGTTTTGTATGATATTTTTTATTGTAAACGTATAAGCGTATGTACAACAGTTTTCCATAACAGTATGCTTGCCAGGGCGAACTCGCTTCTATGAAGCGAATCTTTTTTATATAATAATTATAATTTTCACACTTTAATAACTTTTGTTTACTTAGTGGTAAGGAGTTTTTATTTAACCGTATTTTTTTCTTATTTATACGAGAATATTAGACAATTGTAGCCGTAGATAGTATATTGTTTCAGATATAGTACGTTTTATTGAGTAGGTGTATTATCAAATAAATTTTATATGTACCACTTCTATGTAAGCATTGTTGTATAAAGTCTATTTTTCTTTTCGCTTTGTAAATCGATTCTTGTCGTTAACAACTTCCAACATGCTAAGGATCTCTCGATTTTCTAATTAATATTATATTATATGGTACTTCGGTTAGTATTCGAAGTAGCAGTAGCTCTAACACCGTTAAAAGTATATTAACGTCTATGGTCAACCATAGACAATTATAGAGTTGTTGGAACAGTAATACTCGATTATTTATATTTTTGAAATTTTATTATAAAAATTATTTAACAAATACAAGTCTCCATTAATTTGTCGTTGCGACATTTTTTTAGTTATAAAATAGTTTGTCTTATGTCTTTTTGTATGTAGAGTTTAATAGAAAATATTCTTTCTTACATAAACAAATTATATTTTATACATTTCACAGAAAATTAAATGGATGATTTTTATTTTGTGTTTTTTTTGTTTCCTTTATTTTATTTTTTTATTTAATGTATTTTTAACATATTATTTTCGCAGCACGCGGTAGTATTATCCAATAGTTAATACGAAGGGCCTACATCCCTTAGGTAGGTAACTTACATACTAAACTAAATATTTGCTCGAATTAATCAAAACTTCTATTACAGTTTACTATGGATTTGCACAATGTAAAGAGACTCAAAATGGAATTAAGGGTTTTTGAAATTTTTACCAATTTGTCATAAAGTACTCGTACATTCGTGTCGTAAGTGATTACCGCCAAAAAATTCAGTTACTATGACGCATTGATTTTTACAGTATAAATACAGTGGGTACTATGACAATGGACTATGTGTGACTGTACGTTATAGCGCCATCTCGTGGAAATTTCCAGGAACCATTTTATTTTTTAATTCTTCATGAAGAACAGTTGCATAATACTAATGGCACGAACTCCTTTGCCATACTATCCTAATGTATTTATATTATAAAGATCAGTGTTCGATGGCTTGCAGTCATTGTTTTTACAGTTAAATGGTATCCCGTTTGTTCTTAGATGATTCACATTTTCTAGTTAAGTATTTTTTACTGAATAATGTAATTGGGTACTAGGCATTGTTAGTCATATGAAAGTTATAGCGAGGTAGTGGATATTTTTTATCTGTTTTCGTAGCGAACCTGGCAAGGGATTCGTGTGTTTGGATGGACGCGATTTGAATGATATTTGATCAACTAATAACTCATTGCGTTATAGATTTGTTCCACCGTCATTGAGTGCTTGAAATTCATGTAAGAAATATATTCATATTTCTGTTGTGCAAATATAATTGCAGTAGTTTTAGGGAGTATAAAAAATGTTTTATACAGCCCTGTCAGTTTATTACTTAACTGTATGTTTATTTGTCTACAAGTTATAATTTTTACCGATAGATTTTCCTACAATGTTTTACAAAGTTACAGTAAAGTAAGTTGTTAAAATAACTACCTACTTACAACAAAGAGTCTCTCTTTAAAAATCTAAACATTATAAATATTTTATAAAATGTTGACAAAACTGGACTAAACAGAGGTATTTTGTACATAAATAATTTTTGTTACGTAACAAGCGACATGTTTACCAATCAAATAACAACACTTTTCTAGAAGCAAATAATAATTATTTTCAAATCTTAACTCAACGGTGGAACAAGTCAAGAGACCCATGTATGTCTCGAAACTAGTCGAATGTTAAATTAAATTAAGGGAATCTCCTATCTGTATGAATGCTCACGTTTTATATTATCGGTAGTGTCCTTAAAATATTAATCAGTTATTGAATTTATAGATGTAATAGAGGCGTATTTGAAATTGTATTGAATTATTGTAAGTTGCATCTTAGAGCATGCACGGTTTTTATCGGTGATCGGATACATTTTGTACTAAGTACTACGGGACACGTATTGTTAAGATGTTATAAGCGAACACCGTTGCATTATCCACGACAGTATTATTCAGTAATCTCATGTACCAACGTTGCTAATACACTTAACTACATTTAATTATTTTGGTGTTTTATTTTAATCCTTGTAAGTTTAAGCTTGATAAAAAACCCATTAAATGGTAAGTAGTAGCTTATCTTTAACGCGCTAAATACTCCGAACATTTTCTTCAAGTAAAGCTAAAGAAAGGTGAAAGGGTCTAATAAATGTTGTAAGCACTTTCACCTACCTACCTTATCAACGTTAGTAAGACCCTATGGATACACAGATAACTTGTAATAAGTATTGCAGTGCAATTTTTACCCAACTGGGCTAAATGAAGTCAATACGCATCATGTCAATTTCTTTAGAACGTTCTACGGCTTAAAAGCATAGGATAAAAGTATACTAACGTACTTAAAAGGCTTGATGAATTTCCACGTGTTAGCCGTTATTGGATCCATCTCTATAGTCGGGATGACGTAGGCAATTTTTTTTATGATTATGTCCCCTAATTTTTAGTACTCTGGCTTAGTGTTTTCCATTAATCTTACCTATTACAGTATGCCTGAGAACGTACAAAATTGTTGCAACCTTGTAATTCAAGTGATGTTTAAAACCGATCAGATAATGTAATGAAGTGCCGTAGTTAGTTGGCACCATTTATGTAGCAGGCTATGAGCAAACACGCTTATCGTTAAGAGTACAACATTGTAGTCTAGATACCTTCAATTTTAATTACTCGTATTGAATACGTGTTTCTAAACAACAGGTTATGTATTATATTGGTAGGTAGGTACCTACTCATTAATGGTGCTCTACTCGCTGAGGAGGCCTTATTGCTCTATTTTCAAGTAGGAATTCTTTCTGAAGATACCCGAACTGTTATCTATGAACGGTTATCTGGGATATCTTCCCACTAAAATCCTTCGCCACCACCATCCACTGTAGACAGGGAGATTCCTAGATCTCAATGTGAAAGTACTGATGTCTACTGAGCTGCGGAAGCCTAGATTATGCTTCTTGCTGCTTCACTACGGAAAAATGGAGCTAAGGGGTAGAGATCGAAGACTATTATGTTCGTCAAAGCACACAAGAGCTAAAACTCGTGCCACTAGGGTCACTGATACATGTACCTACTGATCTCATCCATTTTAAAAAAAAAGTAACTTTAACTTTTTTATAACTTTCTACACAATTCTAACTCAACACTAGGATTTCTCGCGACGTGGATGCCATGGACAACTCTTACATAATTTAATAGACAGGTCAAACACAGACCGAGAACAGAAATTAAAATTTTATCATTAAAGTTTTCATCTCGCTGGGAATCGAACCTAGGCCACCTTGAACGGAGATCAAGCATGGTGTCTGACAAATCTCAGTCAAGGCAATTTTTACCTGTGGTTTCATAGGTACACAATAGGTACAATTAAATACTATAGTAATCCTATACTGCAATTTAACGAACAATTGGATAACAATTCAAGAAACCTATAAAAAGTGGGCCAAAGTTTAGCTTACCATTATCTCGAGTAGAGCTTTGACAAAAACAATAATACTATCAGGATATCGTCCGGAAAACTACTAATCAGTATTAGGATTTCCCTCCATTTATCTTCCGTAAAAACTATCGCTTCCGTAAGAAAAGAAAATAATTAATTCAGGACTTAACCCAGCGCCCGCTCCGCCATAATTTATTACTAAAGAAACGAACAAAATAACTCTTAAACAGTTTAGTACGCCAACACGTTAATATTATTATAATCTTGCTATAGCGCCAACGAAAATATCCCTACATTTACCTATTTGCGTTGTACATTAGGTAATACAATTTTATAGACAACTAGACGACGCTAGCGGTTTCGTCCACGGAAGAGTAGTGAAAAAATACATTAGATTTATCCTAAGGGAACCTATAATCGGGATAAAATCTATCCTATTCCTGGATGCAAACTATCTTTGTCCCAAGTTTCAGCTTAATTCGTTCAACGGTTAGAGCGGGAAGGACTCACATAGGTACCTACCTACATCCAAATATACAAACATACAACCTTTCACATTTATAATATTAGTAGGATGTAGGATAACAGTGGGCATTCTTTATTTGTGACCCAACAACCTGTTCTGGGTCCTCAGAATGCAAGGGATTCTGATGGTTTTTAAAGTAAACTGATGACTAGGTACTTGGTGATGAAGGCTACCTTCCTTCCATTTCAAGATTGTAGCCATGGTAACCAAATATAACCTAACATTGCCAAATGCAGAGAAAATGTATTATTTCACGGTACAAAATATCGCAGTGTAGCGATCATTAAATGCTAAATTAATCGTTACTGCCGACCACTCGACGTAATGCCAGATATTATTGGCATATTAGTAGCATTTGGTGTAATTTTATAATCGGTCCACACTGCTAGTCACTTTGCATTTAATTTTGTACATTTGATACATATCTCAAACTAGCAATCGCCGGCGGCTCCGCCCGTTTAATTTTCCCGTTTTAGCAATTTTTTTTTCTGGTCCACTTCTATTCATCTTAGCGTGATGTTATATAGCCTATAGCCTTCATCGATAAATGGACTATCTTACACTAAAATAATTTTTCAAATCGGTCCAGTAGTTTCTGAGATTAGCGCGTTCAAAAAATCAAATTCTTCAACTTTATATTATTGATTGTGCAGTTGCTAAATTATGAATACGAAAGTGTGTATGTGTAGTGTGTAGGTAGTCCTTCCTTCTAGGTTCTAGCTGACTCGGGTAATAATAAGTACCTATAACACTCCTCTCGGTGCTTAGATAGCATTCAAGTATGGCGTAACGCAATGTTTGAAGATTTTTGACCCCTTTTCCACTCATGTAACGCGCCGTAACGTGTTTCTGTACCCTCCCTCCCTTTCCCTAAACGTTACGTAGGTAAAAAACAAATGACCATTTTTATCTAATAACCTATAAATTACTACAAATTACTAAGTATAAATATTTTGTCGAGTTAAAAGAATTATATCCCCTAGTTGTTTTTTTAAACACAAAGTTACGCAACGCATTGTTTGATCCCCCCTCCCGCCTATGGAACGCATCATAACATTTTCAAAACCGCCCCTCCCACCAAATTGCATTACGTAATACTCGAACGGCCCCTTACCTCATACCCTTAAAGGCCCCTTTTGAGTCTTAAAAAATAATACGTAGGTAGGTAAATTGGTGTATCATTAACATTCCACAGATAATCCGGAATTAATAATTTGGACCATTTGGGGCATTCTTTTAATGAATCGACGTCGTAAATAAACTTAAGCCGCGAATCGATCGGAATCGGCATTGTTTAGCGTGTTCCTAATTAAGATGTCGGCTCGCCGGCATAAAATATCGATAATTCATTTCGTGTAGTTCAATCGCCCACGTTTTAATATGCGGATCTTATTTACACTTCATGGATTTCTCGGCCCATGTGCTGGCGTAAGAATCAAAAGGGTTGCGGAAATATTACGTAGATAAACAATGTTTTACAAAAGAAGTTAACTTTTGACTTCGTTTTACATTAGTTTTATTTTATAGTCAATGTTAGCTGCAAGGACCAAACACTAATAGTCATGTAAGGTAATATTAGTTATAGCAAGCTGATATCAGGATAATTAACTCATTTCATATTATATTCTAGTGAGATTTACAGCAGGTAGACATTATTTAGCAACAATTAATGGCTGTTAATAGAGTATCAGAGTTCAGAGAACTTTTCTAGTTGTATTACTTTGTAGTAGCTTTCTAATTGTACCTAGTGCCGTCATGTTTGATAGTAAACGGCCTGAAACAATGAAATGAATTAGGTAAATATAGGTAAGTTGATAAAACAGGACTTACTCACGTAAATCAATCTTTAGACCCGTAATGCAGTTTTTCATTGAACTACGTCACTCAACGACGAGAAATGGCAAGCGACAAATCGTAGTCGTGTCGTGAATTATAAACAAGAGTGCAGGTTTCCAAGTACTTAGCCACGAGTGAGGTGTAATTTTAACATCTGTAATAGCCGCCTGTATTACGGACATAATAGTTGAAGTCAGGGCACCGCAGGCTAGCGTACCTAGATCTAGCCAGATTAATAGGATCACTAACTGTATGGTAAATATACGGTGTTTAAGTGTTCTAGCCTCGGAATAATTGCGGAAATTACCCGGACAGTTTCTGTTTTTAATTTTGAATAAGTGGCAGTCGTTCATTAATGTTTTGTTAAGTTCTGATTTAGCCTAGAGGGCGCTGTTTTTAAATGGTTTGAAAAATGTTTGATTCGGTGTGCGATGTACCTACTTATTGTTTGGTTGAAGATTAAGTTAACTGTAAAAAGATAATGAAATGGTTTAATAAATTATAAAATATTTCATACATTTTTGT
>LGAG01000153.1:104674-133059 GCA_001278395.1 Lerema accius
AGCTCGTATTTAATAAATTTTTGTCTATTGTACATTTTACTGTTATTCCATTTTATTATAAAAGTCTACTTAACATTTAACATCGTTTATCAACAACAATAAAAAAGGAATTGCACAATGATTGCACTATTTTCCCTAAACAATAATATAAAAGCGTAAGTACCTACTCAAAATGTAAAATAACATAAAATTCTGTACCTATGTTTTGTTTTTATTCCCAAAATGAATGTTATATAAAATCGCGGACGATGATTTTATAAAAGGAAATTGCATATGCGAAACGTTTTGTGAATTTGTAACTGCGATTTTATTTTAAATCCTCAAACAGAATTCCATTAGTTGCCTTTCAATGTATTATTTTTAAAGATAATAATGGATTTTTTTCCACTTTCCGAAAAAGGAAAGAAATTCAGCTTTTGTTTTTACTAGTTCCGTTATCCTTCTTTAATGAAATTAAATTTATTTTATCAATCGATCGAGATAATATTTTTAGTTTTAATAATCTATTATAAAATCTAGATAGTAGAAAAAATTGTTGGAGATTTAGAATTTGGACATTATTAGGTACCTACGTAAGTAGTTTTGTAGGTATGCATTAATTCGATACCACTAACTAAGTAATATTAAATTACTCTTTTCAACTGAATAGCATAATAAACACTTAAAAGCAAAGCAATTAAAAAGATAATGTTCTCGAATTAGTAGAAACTATTACAAAAACAGATAAAGTTACCACTTTCCAGTCAAAACAATGAAATACCAAATAACATAAGGTACATTCAAATTCCAAATACAAGCTTCTCTTGTTCGAGATTCCACGAATGGCGGCGCGCGGTGAAGAAAACTTCAAATTTGAATGTGGAACACTAAACTTTAGAAATGGCGGGAGCGAAGACACTCTTTACTTACGTAAATGTCATTTAAATTCGGGGGCACCATCCTCTGTATTTACGTTCAACGTGAAATGTTGCTGTGTTGAGGGATGTTTCATTTTATAAAAACATCGATGTTGACATCGATGCTAATATAAGTAGGCTAACAACGATGTGTAACATCGGTGCGTTTTGTTATTTTGATTGATGACCTTTTTTACATAAAATAAAACCCCGTAATATTATTAATTGAATTAACATTCAACGGTTATTTATATACTGCTAGTTCAACATCGATGTAGTTATCGATGTTAGACATAATATTATGGCAACATCGACGTCAAAACATCGATATTTCATCCTTTAACATCCCTATTCTGTTGCTAAATTCTAGCGTTTTCATGATTTCAGCATAAACGCACGCGACTTTGTACTCGGACAAATTGCAAACGTTTCGACTTTTCATTGTGGAAGACAGCTGGAATAATTTGTGTGGTGATTAAAATGGATAATAATATGTGTTATATTTATAATTGTAACTATTACGCTTCCATATTAATTGTATGTAGCTACTGAGAAATTCTACGAATAATTTAGCCTTAGATAGCTGGTTACTGGGTAGAATAAATTATAATTTATTTTTATAAAGCCGATGATAAGTTAGGCTTGTTTCTCCAGACATTAGCATTACTGATGTTATTGAAATGAAATAATTGTTATTATCAAAGATGTGACGTTCTTTTAATAAGGTAGTAGGTACATAAGAAGTCGTTACTACGAAATACATTTTATTTTATTTGACTTTCGTATAAGTAGGTATATTAACTCTATCAACCTTTATCAAATTTACTATAAGTATAGAACAATGATACAGACTTTGGAATAATAGGATAATAACTTTCTTGAATTTATTAATAACTTAATAGGTAACCTACTCGAATTAGAACGGGAATAAAAAGTACCTAATCTATATTAATATTATAAAGCTGAAGAGTTTCTTTGTTTGTTTGAACGCGCTAATCTCAGGAACTACTGGACCAATTTGAAAAATTTTTTTAGTGTAAGATAGTCCATTTATCGAGGTAACTTATAGGCTATATAACATCATGCTAAGATGAATAGGAGAGGAGCAGCAAAAAAAATTTTTTTTTCAGAAACGGGAAAATTCCGCCGGCGGAGCCGCCGGCGACTTCTAGTGTTACATAATTATCAAGTCAAACACCGCACTTTCCCCCAAAAATTTGAAGAAATTTCTATAGACACTGAAAAACCTTGCAACTCATCAAATAATTTAGAATCACCAGTAAAATTTTAAGTTCGTATAGATATAATTATGTAACACTATACCACTGTTTTGTTCACAAAGACGTTACTCTACGTTTTGAGCGACAAAACCAGTAATTATCGGTGAAGGAGGGGTGCCATCAAAGTTGTCAACGAAACTCCGAAAGCTCTTATTCGTAAGCTTTATGGAGTGACGGTTGATAGTTTATGCCAGTACAGTATTCAGACCTTGTTCAAAAGAGCTAAATATAGACAATGCATTGCAGTTTATTCAAAAAGCCATTTAGCCCAGAAAAAAGGTAATGTTTTTGGGCGTACGAGTTAAGAATGTTTATTTCTTTGTCGATCCAAACGGTTTGACGAAGTTTAACATTTTAGGAATGAAGAAACTTAAAAAAAAACTGTTTTACTATGGATCACGATGTTTAGAATTTCTTGTCGAAAAACGTAAATAATTTTTGTTTTGTGGATGAATACAAACTTAACTAACTTAACGTACGTTTTATAAATAAATATTGAAGACGTACAATGTACTTAAATACATAGATCATAAATACTTTCTGCTAAAAAACTTGCTGCTCATAAAATAAATCCTAACCACCCCTACATAATCTATACATAGAAACCGTTCAATTTGCCAATGTACGGAGAATTGGCTCTAAAATCTAACTGGCTCCTTTTGAAACGAAAGTATCTATTGGGGCAACGTATCATAAGCAGTATAAAGCTATTAGGGAACAGGTAAAAAGGGGAACGGCTAAGAACCCATTGGTTGTCCTATAAACATGTATTGTTACGACGGAGAGCCGATAAGATCAGCGATAACAATCGGTCAGACTAAACAAAAGAGCTACATCGACGTTGCGATTACACGACTTTTTGTCGCAGTTCTGTGTGTAGTGAAAACATTATTAAATTTTTAGCAATGTTTTTTTTTCTAATTACTTTGGCACATAAAGATTGTGATTTAAAAGTTCCTACTATTTATTGCGTCTCTTTCTAACTCAGATTTAATTTGACGGTTTAAAAGAGACTTTGAGTTCGTCTTGTCCCAGTCTTTAATGAATGGATATGTATTACACATGTTTATTATTGTAATCGCACTAGTTTTGCTTCGTAAACAAAGGTATACGAAATATTGCCACAATGTATTTCAAACGTTATACTATAAATATTGTAAGTTCCTCATTTTACCGATTTAGGAGAACTTTCTTTAGCAATTTACCCAAAAATGTTCTTTACTAAACCGTACTTTACGTAAACGCTTAATCGAACCGCGATTTCTTCTAACTAGTAACAAAAAGCATCCAATCTCCAAGGTATCACAATGGATGAATAGACCGTTCTAGATGTAGCCATGAGTATTACACTCAAGTTGTAGCATTGTGGGTTGAATGCGCCGGCCGTAATGCAAGCGAGCTGGCCTGATGCAGCGTCGCCAGATACTCTTATATTTTGTAGGAAGTCCGGATTTTCGAATTTTTTTTCCGACAATTGCGGGACTTACGTCGAAAACGGGACATACTAAAGAGTATAAATTCAGACGTTGTGGAAAAATTTACACCCCCAGTTTTCAGCATTTCGAATTTTTGCTTTTCTTTTAATGATAACTTACGTGCTTGAATCTGGTTTACGTTACAATGACGACTGTTTTCTTGATTAAAAAAAAAAGAAAAAAAAAATCAAAGTGAAAATTAGTTTTGAAATCCCAAAAAAACGGGACAAATCCTGTCCCACGCGGGACACCTTATTTTTCATTAAAAAATCGGGACGTCCCACTAAAAGCGAGACGTCTGGCAACGCTGGGCTGTTGACTGGCGGGCTACAATTTAGCGGAATTAGGAAAGTGGGTCGGGAGCGACCCGTGATATTACGTTGGCCGAAACGAAAGACGGTTACAAGTTTTCTATGGCTTCGCATGAAAATTTCCGTGTAATTTTAGATAGATGAGTTATAAATAAATTGGTTAGTCGTATTTGTAGAAATTCATTGTGGAAATTGACCGCTAGTAGCAAAATTTCTTGAGTGTTTTCCCGTTTTGAAGAACACGTTAAGTCGACCCGGCTGGTACCGGATGATAGTCGTTAAGCTATGTCAAAGGCCATTGGGAGGCTCAAAACATGTCGACACTTGGATTGGCCATTCATCCTTTCCCCGATCCGCACTGGAGTGGTGGAATATGATGCTCCAGGCCTCCTCTTTTAAGGGGTTAAGGAAAGACCCGTGTTCAACTACTCAGTAATATGCGAAGATCCAATTGTGAAGTTAGTGTGGATTTTATGTTAGGTACTAACTGAAGGGATAGCTTTGATAGCAAGTATATGAATACTCGTAACTCTCGTAAGTCTTGCCTGTAAGGGACTACATCCATCCAGGGATGGATCGGTATAGTTATATCATTAGAAAATAGGCTTTTACGGACGATAATACTGACACAATTTATATAGGAACATATTTTATCTGATGTAGGTTAGTGAACGGCCTAAAAATATAGGTTTTAGTTTTTATCGGAGAGCAAAAATATTATGAATAACGATGGCTGGGCAAATATCAACATTCAGCCATTAATTTTTAGCGCGTTTTACAGAATTCCTGTTCTCTTAGTTGCTTCAGCTGCAATTTCGTGTTTGATACGGATTCCTCAGCGAAAAATGGGAGTTGTCGAAAAAATATGAGATATCCGGAATATTGGACAATGGCTAATTTTTTATACGTTTTTTCTAGAATTCTGTGCGAATAGTAGTTTTTATTCGATTTAGTGGCAAAAATACGTTTTGGTGATAAATGGCGGGACTGCACAAAATATTGCACAGTTCGGAAATTGACGATACGTAAAAATATATGGTTTTATCAACGTTTGGTTGGTAAAGCAACCGGAGCTTATACAAAAAATGACGCTACACGAGATAGCACACTGTAAAATGCTTTTAAATGGAAGGATGATAATAAATGCAGGCCACAGAAAAATAAATAATAAAATAACATGGGCATATAAAATCCCTATGCCATTACAAATAGACAATGTCAGAGATATAAGTAACACTCATCATTAAAAAACAATAAAATTCGACAGTAAAAGATTGGGAGGATACTCGTATAATGAACAAAAAAAAACAAAAAAAATTTTTAAAAATTATATGTCTATGTAATTCCCTAAAATGTACACGAATCCAACGACACCTTAATGTTGAAATCCGTTGCGGCGGTCTTTAGGGCGTTTAAAAGAAATTGACATACACACATTAAATTATGTAATAAATAGTACAATTATAAAGACTATGGGAGACAATGTGTTATATAGGTCAATCCGTCGCTTCAAGTTCTTCGTATAAAGCGCATTACTCGATAGTTCGTCGCGGAACTTTGAAAACTTACGACAACGGAAAACTTTAAGCTCATAATATGTACTTTACTGTACAGTGTTCATTAATCATGCAATGCTGGGAAATTTTAAGGTTCTTATGAACTATAATGAATGAAATAAAATTGTACATCTCTTTATGTAATAATCAGGAATTAGGAACTAACCACACTTTGTATGACTGTTATCATTAGATGAAAGTCGTTAAGTCATGTCGGAGGCCTTCGGATGGCATAAAAACCTTTGACAGTTTGGTGGGCCAATAACCCCTCTGTCAAGATCGCTAAAACGTGTTGATAAAACTGTATATAAGGTAACTTGTTAAATATATTGAATATTATGATCAAAAAAATACTGAATATATTGGAAAATCAGTAAAAATAATTTGTAGGCCCGGTTGATGCTTATAAAATGTAATGACAGGAAAATATAATAATTTATCGACAACGTTTTAAAACATAAAAAATTAACCTTATTATTTACTTTTTTTTTTAAACTTCTGGACTTTTATATTATGTCCCACTTTCAACTTAAGTATCCTGTTTTTTTCACTCAAAAATTTTTAATATCTCGAAATGCTAAAAAAATATCAGTCACAGCTACTAGTGGGCCACGGACTATCACAACGAAGAATCCAGGAAGTGTCTTAGACCCTATAAATGGTCATCGAAACATTATGAAAACTTGTAACCGACACATTTATTTATTGTTATTACGCCATAAATTTTTGACAGCTCCAATGCAAGTTTAATTGGTTTTTGCCGCGGAAAAGTTACAATGTATAGTCTTTGAAATTTACGAGCGACTCGTTATGTATAGTTGCATAGTCTGTGGTTTATATGCTCGGCTTAGTGCTTTGTTGGATACAAGTAAACCTCCACTCGTGATTTAAAAGTTAAACAATCTTACAGTGTCTTTTTTATGTAATTATCGATTTAAAAATAAGACAGACATAAATTAAAAAAAACTAAAGAATAAACAATAATTTAATGTTAAAATATTTTTTTTTATATTAATGAAATAAATAAAAGTTGTGCCAAGATTGTTTACCTTTAAAATCACGACGAAAAAAACGAGGTATAACGCTTAGAACTTTTTCATGATACCATAGCATTGTCTCAGGTATACTTAAATTACCTACGAAATCTACATCTATACATTTAAAAATAAATAAAATTAGAGTGCCTGCTTGTAATATTAAAATAACGGCCCTGAAAGATGTTTATTAATTGCATTGTTAAATAGCATCGTAGTTTTTAAACTACACTAGCCTGCAAAACTAAGTATCACACTTTAAAAATTGCAATAACTTTTTAAGTACACAAGATATTCTATCGAAATAAAAAGCACTCGAAAAACAGTTTAATTTAGTATTTAAAACCTTCATAGTCGGTAATCCTCTTTTGAGAGATAGCTGAAAAAAAAGTCATGAACAAAAATAACTGTTTTCTAAATAAGGTTCAAAAGTATGATACTTACTTAGTTTTACAGATCGGTGTATTACATATTTTTTACCTTCAGTATTGCAATTTTTTTCTATCATGTTCTACATGAAATATTCTCTATATATTTTCAGAATACACCAACGAGATAAATGTCACACAAGATTACAGGAGCTTCGTATGATTTATACAATTCAACAAAACATGATTTATGTGACACACAAACATTCACGAAAATGATTCGGTTTGTGAATCACTACGCAAATATTGTTGAGAGAATTTAAAATTTATTTTGCTGGTCTAATTTCGTAGCCTACTCTTCTAATTGCACGTATAATACAAACAGAGGTTATACAATACAAGTACATATTATTATAGATAATAATACCCGTCTATTTTATATTTTTATTGCAGTCGAGGTTGGATTCCTAGCTGTGGCATTTAATAACAGATAAATGTTTGTTATTAAATTACAATTTTTGTTACTAACTTGCTGTAAGTAAAACATTTTTTTTAAATATTTACATGCAACAAGTGTCAATCCTCAAAGATATATAAAATGTTTTTCTCCGTTATGTTTTTCTAAAGTGTGAATATCTTTAAGTATGTAGGTATGTATTTAATAAAAAAATCTATTATGGTATCCGCATTATAATGGATTATACGAATTCTATGATTAACCTCAAAGATAATTGTTTTTTGACGTCGTTTGAGGTCGGTTACAACTTTAATAAAGCTAAGTAAGTATATCTTATCTCAATAATACTCGTATGCTATTTTTGGTATGTAGTGTTTATCTAGATAAGTAAAACAATTCGGAGGTTTAAGAAAACCTAATTGCATTGTATAAATATTCAGCTATGACGTGTTTGGTGTTTGCGAGACGGCAGGTGTGCTTTGAATACGGCAAATAGTTTAACAATATGCAAAATTGAAAACAAATAGCCGACGAGAAAATGTTATTGAATACGGATTTTGTTCGGACAATTCCGACGATATTTGGTTAAAAATTTTGAACACAAAGGGTCACCTACCTACTTGAAAGTTACCTTATTGATAATTTCGTTTAAAATATTTTCTTATTTTATCATTTAATACTTCAAACATGTAAGCAAAGCATCATTTCATAAAGGGAAGAAATAAGTAATTTTTTAAACTTTGTTACTTATCACCTTTAGAATAGAGTTTAATTTTCCCCAAAGGAATATAATAAACAAAATACTGCTTCAGTCTTATTACTATATTATAGCAATTGACATTTATATTTAGTTTTATAACTAATCTTTAAGATGTACTCCTGTTACCATATACTTACTACTACTTGAGGAATGGTAGGTACATACTTTACAAGACGTAACCTATTTCTTTTTACGTCTCTCTTATACACCTAAACAAAATCATTGTGCAAAAGAGATACATATAGTTGCAAATCACAGAGCAATGAATGTATCTGTTACATATTGGCTTCCCTGTCAATTTCTTACATTTACTTTATTTGGATGTATGGGATTCATTACCACCAACATATTAATAACAAAAATAGACGTGAATTACCCTATACATTTTAAAAAGTTAGAAAAATTGCAACGTTAATAAATTAAATTAAAATAAAATATACACTAAGAGTGTGTACTCGTATAATAGCGTCACATTTATAAAGCTGCGGCTACTTAAGCTATACAAATTCTCGACTAGTTTCCAAGCAAAATATAATAAAGAAATGAAAAATCCGAGTTATCAAAATATGGGTCAATTAAAGCAAAGTAGCTCTTACGTAAAACCAGCCATTCAACGTCACAAGTCCTTTCGTCAAAACTAGGGAAGAGCCGTGTTGAAAAAAAGCTGGAACAATTACAAAAAAAGACCGTTGTACATTTTCTGGAGTATCCCTGCGCTGTGCGGCGTACTGTTTCTATTTCAGCTGCGTATACCGGGTTTTAGAGACCTGGCAATTAGTGTTGCGTTGTATGTACGTCAACGGATATACAAACAGTTAAAATCGCACTATAGAGCCGTACTATATCTGTACTACTAAATAAAATTGAAGTGTCTGTTTGTAATATTAAAATAACCACTTTTTACTTAATGCATACGTATGTATACACGATACACATACCGAAATGACATTTAAAAATTTTTTTGTCTGTCTGTTTGATCCGGCTAATCTCTGAAACGGCTGGACCGATCTTGACGGGACTTTCACTGGCAGACAGCTGATGTAGGTATCAAGGAGTAACTTAGGCTACTTTTTTTTACTTTCGTTTCGGCGTAGGTTTCCCGAAGCGAAGCGAGAGCGGGTCCACTAGTGTGTAATAAGTTAATAACCCGCTTACAATAACAATGAAATTCTGAAATTGTTGAGTTAAAAGATTTTGAAAGCATGAAAAAATTTTGAAACTCTTTCTAAAACTGACACTTGTATGTACTCGTATGTCCAGTTTCCTTGTCGTGGCTTGCCTATTATTTGTCTATTTCCATAAAATAATAACCTACTGTATCTATAAAGCATGGAGTAAGATCCATTATCAAAAGCGTCAGTCTCGCCTCTGGAACTCGTTTGGAGACAGTTCACGATACCGTCTGAAGTTAAAGCTGGCGGCGTGGGCATCGCCGAAGACAGGTACTAGTATGTAAATGTACCTACCTACTGTAGTATGTATACCTTGGTACTGGTGAACCTCCCTCGCTTCGCTTCGGTGGACCTTTTGCCGGCTATACTGCGGAAACAAAGACATTTGCTAGATAAAAGGTGAAAATATGCCAAGTTGTATTTATTTCATAAATGTGACAATTTTTTTCACACCTGTGGTTATATTATTGCATTTTTATTAGGGATTATTATTTTTTAATGTAATAATTATAGGCTATATATTGCTAGGTGAAGAAGAAGCTTTCCATGTGTGAGAATATGAGTTTGTAGAAGTAAAAGTAGATTACAAGGTATTGGTACGTAAAACTCAGCTTTACCAAAAGTTTCTTTGTTAGCAACGGTGTTTCAAACCCTGTGGTACAGGTTAGATTCACTTTATTGCGTATGACATGCTGTCATCGCGCTGAAATTCGCCAGCTAGCCAAGTTATCAAAGAACCGATTGACATTACAACCTGCAACCAACGTCAGCTAACACCTTCTCGCGTTCAGTGTTGATTATTCAGTTGTTTGTGCAAATGAAAAGTGTGACGTACCTATTTTAAAAAAGCAATGGAATATTAGAAATTGTTTTGGAAATTTAAGCTAGCCATGCTAGCTAGTACGCTGGCTAAGTGCCGATTGCCAGACTTCATTACAAACTTTAACAACTCTATGGAGAACTTTTAGATGGGCAGGTTTTCTCACGATTTTTGATCACCGAAGCAAGTGATAATTAGTTTCTAATACTCACGTAAGTTTTTGAAATGGTCGTGCGAACGAGTTTTCGAATCCAGGAACTTAAGTTCGAGAGAGACTATCAAACTAATCTCCAAACCTGCATATTTAAAGCTGTTTAAAAGGTATTAGCGTATATTCTATTCTAATTTGCACACGAGGGCGTGTCAACCAGTCAATAAGGATTTATGCAATCGTTTTATGTAATTTCCTTACCATCGACCAGCGAACCGGCTTTGCTAAACATAATTTATTGATAATATCGCAACGGGAAAGGGAGATTGATTAAAGTTCATTTTAAAGTTTATTGCTGATCTAGTGTAGTACAAGCGTTATAATTAATGGTTAATATTTCAATTGCTTTTAAGACCTAATGGGTTTTTGATAGTTCTTGATTTAAACTACAACTATCGGTAGATTTGATTTACTTACTTAAAAAGTAAAGCATAAATTAAGTGATTAGTAATGTCAATGTTTATTAAAAATTTGGTAATATTTTAATATGTAAGGCACTCTCACATTACAGGACAATTTTACTTGACGTCTCCTTCAAACAGGTCAATTGGGTTGTTGTGTCTTCATGCCAAATGCTTTTAGCATATCCGTTTTTTTAGTATAACATCAAAAAAACTATCAGTAGACAGTTATTTGAAGCTATATTGCGAGATTAGCACGTGATACTTTTGTGTTCCAATCTACAATGAAAATGAAACATCTTGTCCAACGTATAAAGGTAAGTAATTTTAAGTAAATAACATTAACCTTTTTGGGAAAACGCAAATCGTATACGCAATGCGGCGGGTGCGCCGGCGCACCTACAGGTCACATTTTGTTTCCATCTGTACAAGTGAAGTGAATGATTGTGCTGTCTGTGATTTGCCTTGAACGCTTACATTTTGCCACAGATTAAGTTAGGGTAGAACTTAAGTAAGTATGACGTAATGATTTTTCTTTTAATTTTATTTTATGTTATTTTGACGTTCGTTAAGTGAGCTATTAGTTCCTAAAACGAAATAAATGATTTGAATTGGAATAAGTAACTTGACTCTTGACTTATTTATTTTTAGAGTAATACAACCAAACTTAGGCTTCATTTGTTTTTTCTATTCGTTTCGTCAATGGTTTAGTAGACAACTAGGTGTCTTATAGTTCCGTTAGTACTGATCTAAAAAAGAATTTTCTTTTTTCTTTTTATGAATGAACATACATAGTGCCATTATAAGTTCTATTATTGATGCGTTTGGCTCCTGTGGAAACTGTTTGGATCATGGTTCAATCATCATTACTTATGGGCCAAAAGACAAACAATATTAAGTCTACGCATATAGAAAATAATTTTATGAATAACGTAGGTACTAAGAATGTAGGTTCTAGTCCTACCTACGTTAGAATCGCGAAGTATTCACAGCCTTTTTGACTAATGTATTCTATTCGGTTTGTCTGTGTGTATGTTGGCATCCAGTAGACGCAGTGGTTAAATGATAAATCTTTGAATTTAGACTCGGACTTCACAAACTTGTTAAGTGTTAGGGAATTATCTTGCGATAGGTATTTATTGTGAATTTGAAGGAAATTCATACAAATTCCGGCTCTTATTATAATGACCGTATATTGCGATGAGTATTTTGAAACATTAATTACAATGCCACACTGCTGTTCAAAGGGTCTAGGGTTCCATTGAAACAATCTAGCAAGAAGCTCCTCACATAACCTCAATTATTTATTTAACCACGTAAAGCTAGTAATGACGTTGGCCGGAAATAACTCTTCACTATTCAGTTGTCACGTCGCTCTGAATGATTAATATTCTTCAACAGTGTAATTTCGATATGGAATTCACACCTGGCCTATCGCCAACTTGGACAACAGTAACTCATTTTACTTTGATGCTACGCCGAAAGTGTCAATTTTGCAACTTTTTGGTAACCAAGGCTACCCAACTTTCAATTTTATTATGCACAGAAGACTTAAGGTAGATATTATATAAGGTAAGGTGGGGTAAGACTAACACACGGGGCAAGACTAACACTGTCTATTATCTCGATACGTATAGCTTATATACGAAATTCTTTTAGTCTGTAAGATAGAACAAATGTAAATGTCCCCTGCTAAAACACACATGTCATTTCTTCAAGTGCATATCGAGATAATAGACAGTGTTAGTCTTGCCTCGTGTGTTAGTGGGGTAAGCCCCACCTTACCTTACAAGAAAAAGAAGATTATTTGTCTTCTGTCATAGGGCTCTATACACATGATACCTGATACAATACTCACAGTAGCGTTGTGATCGAGTCACCGGCTTACCACAGAGTAACCTGACCGAGGTAATTATTTCCGGAGCTAACAGATTTAGCGACCGCAGATAATCAGCCGACGGAGATTACAGCCTGGCGACAGACACTCCATAATCTAATGCCAGCTCATGAGATAGCACAAAGCCGATCAGATCATTAATTACACGCTTATTATTGATCGCGTAATGAGCATCGCTGACGGAAGTGCACCTTATTTTGATGATTGTAATCACGTAATGATCGACAGGTCTTTTGGTCTGTTTTCGTAGTCATAAGAATGTATGGATTCTTACAATTTTTATTTATTATAGTGCAGCAGAAATGTCTCAAAACTAAAAGGTGTCTTCAAAGACCAACATTAATCTGACAACGAAATAAGCTACAGAAAAACTGAGATAGTTCAAAGATAATAAAGAGAAAAAGTAAGACAAGTTACAAGATTAGTTAATAAATCTGTAAGGTGTTATTACCATACAAAATCAGTTATTTATGCACCGACACATTGATTAAATACCTGTGTTTAAGCCCGAGTATCCAACCGAACACGGTTGTTTCAAAAGTTATAAGGAAGTAGTAGGTATTTATGGTGCAATTACAGCACATTTACTGGCTTAGGAACATTGTAGCTATAAATAAAGACCTAAGCTTTTACTCTTACTAACTCCTTAGTGGAACTGGAAGCCATAAAGTAATTGATTTTACATGCATTATGCGTAATCGAGCTAAATATGCCTTTGCCCTCCGGCCCGCCGCGTTACTCAACCGATGTGTCGCGGGATTTATAGTTGATCGGAGAACGAATCGGCTCATTGGGACAACACTAGCGCCGCTCACTCGCCTCACTAGCAGCTAGCCGACCCGCGATCTAACTTCTACTTAATAAAGCGCATTTCTAACATTTACTAAGCCGATGGAAGCCAAATTGTTTTGCGAATATACTAAATTATACCCAGCACCTATTTCGACCTTTCGTAGCACTATTGTCTAACGAGGTTAGTCGTTATACCAAAATTTAAGTGGTTGTTAAACTAATTGCAGAAAATGTAAATTTCGGCTACTAAACAGCAAATTCTCACGATTTTATTGATGTTGTAATAATTATTTAAAATTTTGAGTAACTGGTTGGTTGCAAATTAAATTCTCACCTTAGTAGATAGACGGATTCTCGAAATACGGACGGTAGAGCAGCTAACAAGCGTTATCGATGTCAGTTCGAAAATATCGATATCTTTGTGACCTTATAGAGAGGATACAGATTTGATTATTTGTTTACGGTATATGGGAAGGATTTAGATTGCGTTAGTTAGTAGGTACAACTTGGTTACAATACAAGTGAGAGCCGATGGCGATATATTCTTAGGTTAACTTAATAAAAGCCTGTTTAACTAAAATAATATTAGGTTTAGATTGAAATAATAAATAAATAATATTATAAATGTGAAACTTTGTAAAGATGTTTGGATATTAGGATGTTTGTAAGTCCTTCACACTCAAACAGTTAAACGGATAAAGCTGAAACTTGGGACACAGATAGTTTGCATCCAGGAATAGGACATATGATAGATTATGTCCCTATTATAGGTTTCCTTGGGATAAATCCAATATCTTTTTAAAGTTTTAAACTACTCTTGGGCGGGCGAAACCGCGGGTGACGTCTAGTCTTTAATACGTTTAGAATTCGAACAAAGAATCCACAAAAGTTTATAGAAGCAAGGTAGGTTGGTAAACAAATCCCAAACCACTTAAGATCGATCGATTTTATGTATGCAACTATCGCTTTACGTTGCACGTTTACTTTTTACATTGTACAAAACCCAGTCTTGGTACCCTGGTACATTGGTATTGGTACTCATTAGCGGCGTGTACAAACAGGTTGACAGTACCAATCGCAGTCACCAGTCGTTCGCCTGTCGAAGACAGATGTCAATCAGATAAATTTTAAACCGCGTTTAGTTAAAGACCCGTTTTGCATTACAATTGCACCGACATATCGCCGCTGCATCTGCAGGTTGCATTGCCCTGTCTCTGTCTAACGTGGAATGCTAGAAAGAGCTGGCTGACTGGTTATTATTTCGCAATACGGATGGTTATCAAATGTCAACGCATAAAGACTGGAATTAAAGCACCATTTGGCTATAAATTGTTTTACTGATGTTAATTTTTGATACTGAAGTTTTATTACGTTTCAGTTGTAGTTTATGTAAGTGTTTAAATTTTAACGATTTGTTGACATATATGTACAATTATACATACATATATTTACTGTTAAAGCTCTTCTTTGTTGCCGCCCATTAGGTACTTCCTTCAATAGACGATATTTTGACAGATGAGTGAATGATGATCAAGCTTTCGCAATGATGAACAGAAACCTACTGGTTTGAAGCAAGTCATATTTAAGACTAGTGGACGGTCACATTGTCATTTGAAACAACCAAATGTAGACAAAATACAAATGAAATTTCAAATAACCATTTTTTGACAGGATTTTCTTAAAATTACTTACATGTTCTGTCGATAACTGAGCTAGGTGAGCTTAACAGTGCTGTTTCGTCACCACTATAGCCTATATACCGTACAACAGATCAAGAAATCGTTCCTAAGCCAAGAAATATTGTTATCGCGAATTATCACGGCCTTAAGTGTACGTCCGTCTTCAAAATGAGGTTGTGTCGGACACGGATTATTTCTGTATTTGGCCTTTCCCGTTCCTACAGTTTGTTTTGCAACGCAACAAATCTTAGATGGAAATGTTATAATTAAGATATTGTTTCGTTTAATTAAAATGGACAGCATGATTTACATTATGAGATATTGTTAAGGCATTCGGTGTTCCTTTGAAGTTAACTTCAGCTTTGGTTACTATACATGGTAGCTAGGTTGTTTAGGCTTCTTACACGCTTGCAACATTTAATATGTAATTACGTACCTATCGACCAACGTAACATTTAGTCATGACTCCCGGCGCCTGTTGTCTACTAGCGTAAATTATTCGTAAATTAAACGTTATACAGTTTTATAGATTCATTAATTTCCTGTCTGTTTAATATGTTAACATTTTTGCAGTATGTTTATGTAGGTACGTTAAGTCAAATCAAAGGGATCTGAAAATTGTGTGTGTAATGTACACAATAATGTCGTAACTATTATTAGTTTTATTGTTTTGATCATAGAAGTTATTTTGTTTATTGAAAATAACTAATAAAGATTTATTGAATCTTATAATAATACCTTTATTATAGGTTACCAAGTAACTATAGGTAATTGTCTAATCTGTGGAACAGGGAAGACAGACTGATCTACCATTATCTAATAGTCAACTAATAATAGGCGAGCAACTTTTGCAAAGCACAAAGGTTACATTTAAATAAATAAAAGCACAGAAATTAATAAATCGCAATGAATATTTATTTTTTCCCCACAATATTTTACACATATTATGCTGCATGTTTTTAATAAAAGTATCACGTGCAATTTCTGAGAACAACATGTTGCTTAGACTTGTAGCCTCGTGTGTAAACTGCCTTTTTGATAATGTTGAGTTGCCCTTTAAGAGCTAGCTTTTCATAGTCCGATATCCGATTGATTGGTATTTCACAATGAATAGTGTAGCTTGTAACAACTGTTTAAATTAGGTGGTGCAGTTACTACAATACGTAGTACGATGTTATAAAACCCTGAAGTAGGGTGCAGTCAATACCTACCCGGGTTTGGTGGGAAAGGGAAATTAAAGGTAGGTTGCGGTCTTTAAAGTTAACGTTGATTTAAACTTGAGGAACCAAGGGTGAAAGTTCCGGTACATTTTTAAGAATAATGCAGCCGCGAATTCAGTACGTACACGAGCTTATTTTTTTTGTATATGTTACAGGTAATTTTATGTACAATCACATACTTCTTATTAAATACAGCATATAATCGTCAGGCTGAAGGCTTAAATGATAGATATTTGACGGGACATTCACATCTTATAGTCAAGTATATAAAAAAAGTCTATAAATCTATTGGTTGACATAATGATAACGAATTTGGATTATAAAGTTAGGTCTCTACTTTGAATAAATCACTCAAAATCGTTCCATTAACCCTTTAGTTGCTATCATCGTTCCGAGCTACCATTATATCCGCTTGAAACTGGAAACCTGTCGAAAACCTAAACACTACATATTGATTTATTGAGACAATGCGCATACAACAGTGCATGCATATGCCAGGTGCATGCCCAACGTTCAAATTGAACGCATTGTGTTGGTAAATACTTGTGAAATTACGCACGCGGTCATTTATTTGGTCATTTACTAGTTACTTGTGTATACAATATTATTATTATATCCCTTTTGATTTTCAGGGGACAGTTTTATTGTTCTATAGAATATATATGTAGTTAAAAGTGTATATGTATGTATGTACGTCTTTTTCTTTGGTACTAGGACATAGGAGTGAAATAGTTTTAAAAATTTCCAACAGTTATTTTTCGTTTTTAATTAGTAACTTCTAGTTGAAGATCTTCCTCCAAAACGATAAAAAAGCTGGTTCAGTTATTGTACAAACTAACTAAAGTTTCTTGTTTCATCTCCTATATTGACAAAATCATTATCACGTATAACCTTTTCTTAATGAAACCCATAGAGCATGCCATTATGACGTAATAACTGAACATTATTACTTTTAATATCACGACATTATAGCCTAACATTGATTGGCTTGACCTTTAAGCATATCTAATAACGATATTCTAAGTGATAAAACCTACCCCATAATTGAATAAATATACCCCCTTTCGTAGTTAAGAGTTTAGTTAGCTTAAAAGAGTAACTGTATAAGGATACCTAAAAGTAATTGTATTATAGATATGTTTCACTTATTTGGAAATAAAAATAGGTAAGATTTGTACTTACTAGTGCTAAGTCTAGCGGAAGAGAGGAGGGTGGAGGGTTCGTGTTCTAAATATTAACTGGATAAACCTACTTTATGCATTCTATTCTATTAATTATGCGCTTTAAAATAGATGTAACAAAATGCTTCCACGGCAAAACCTGTTAAGCGCAAAACTTCGGGATGCAAAGTGACTTATTTCAGAATAGGCTTGCATTCATACTTAATAAAAATGTTGATTGACTGACAGACACGCTACAGCCTAAACGGATAGACCTAGAAGCATGAAACTTGACACAGAGGTTCCTTCTAGCGTGTAGGGGAGCACTAAGAACGGATTTTTGGAAATTCCCACTTTAAGGGGGGGAAATAGGGGATGAAAGTTTGTATGAAAAGTTAAAAAAAAATTAAAGCAAGCAGTTTGCAAATTAGTATTTAAGTTTTCGATACTGAGCTAAGAAGTGCGGATTTAAAAAAAAAATGGAAATTAACCCATAAGGGGGTGAAATAAGGGATGAAAGTTTGTATGAAAATTAACCAAATTTTAAAGCTAGCAGTTTTCAAATTCGTGTTTGGGTGTATGGTTGAAAAGGATGAAGAACCTTATTCAATGATTTTCTTAAATCAACGCTTAAGGGGGTAAATATCACCGCAATATAATTTCCGCAAGCAAAGCTGCGGGCAACAGCTCGTAATATTATAATTTTACATAACCCGACCATTATTTATAAAATTAATCAAGTTCGCCACTAATTGCTTCAGGTTCTATCCGCACTCAAGTAAGCATTCCTCCCAAACTTCGTCAATTGAAGTCCATGTCTAGACCGACTGCACTAATGGGTTATAAGCACGCACCTTTGAAAATATCACGGACCAGGATAAGTTTGCCAACGATCTCAAGCCAATTAATTACCAATGTCCTAACCGACAAATTAATCACGCACGCATGCGCACTAAGCCGTTAATAGCAAGAGCTAGTGGTTACAGCATCCTTTAAGACAGTTTAAGATTTATTATCGAATAGTTGCACAATACTTAGTTTGCTTTCACTGGCGGGAAACTAGGAAACTTGCGCGCTATGTTTAACAGGCGACGACCTTTTGGGCCATCCTTTACGCTGCGTGTACACTGTAGTGTTGGCGGTTTAGCGGGAACTCTTGGCCGTGGAAATGAGAATTGGAAAGGTTATAGTTAGACCAAGTGTTAGAATTCTCTGTGTTGCTGTGGATATTGACTCGTGTTCTTGACTTGAACGATAGTAACTTTTTTTCAGTTTTTTTTTATCAGTGATACTTTTGGTTTTGCTGATAACTTTCAGCGTTGTTATAGAGTTTACATTATAATATTATTTTATGTAATTTATCGTCTTGTTTTCATATAATTTATAAGTTTAGAAAAACTACTGTCTACAAGTTTCGCAAATAAAGTGTAATTTATAATAAAATTCAGTATTAATCAACATAAGGAATTTTTGAAAACCTCTCAAGAAATCCCTTAGCAAGCAATTCGTCAACAGAATTAGGCATGAATTTTGTTTAAATACGAATTCCTATATTCTGTTACCAACCACTAGTTCCAGATCTTTGTTCAAGAGTCAAACAAGCTACAGCCATAAATATTCAATGCGTAACCTTTAGACAGTGTGTTCTACGCTTAACCTCGTAAATGATATACCGATTATGCGTCTATTTACAAGCAAAGACGTTATCTGAAAGACTCCCGCGTAGCAAGTAGTAGGGTCACTTGAGGTAATTATATTTTATCAGCGCATTTAGCCAACATAACATTATTGCTGCTTAAGTCTATTATGTTGGCAATTTAATTACCTTGGCCACTTTTAAAGTAGAGTGACTGCGTATGCAGTTGGTTAAAATCATGGTTAGTATGGCATAATGGTTGCCATATTTGATCGGATCAAAAGGTCCTGGTTTTGATTACAAGTCTGGCAAATGGTGACTTTTAATTTCTGTGAGTGTCCTTTGTCGATTTCTGTATTCCATGACTCGACATCGTAAGGAATCCCAGTGTTGGGCAATAAGTGTGTAGCGCTGTTTATTTTTAATTATGTATTAGGTTTATATGATGACGATGACAGATGACGTTCACATTAAAATCTACCAATGAAGGTAATTGAACCAGTGTGATCTATTATTTTACGTAATGAGTTATAGTCAAATATCGATCGCAAAATAGGTCTAATAGTCTAAGAAATTCTACCAACCATGTTATTCCCATTGAATCTATAATTGGCAACAAATATTCGCTTGGCCGATACCGCCATAATCACCCTGATGACATAGTGCTGTCTCGGTCAATATTTTCTTGTTTAGAAGTTCCTTAAGCGGCTAATGTATGCAAAACAATACAATCGACCCATTACTCAGTCTGATAGGTATCGGATCAGCGTTTATTCGGTACCTAACGATTGCAACAGAAGAGATCTATCCAGGAGGTGTGGGCACATTCTACTGAAAATATTACGTAAGCGGTAGATTCTTAAGGCTCAGCTAGAAAGTGTGGAAATCTAGCAAAGTGTGATTACTGTAACTGTTTAAAGTGGCTTAAATATAGCATCAACCTATTGCTGGATCAATACTATACAATAAGCAGGCGTCTCTCCTCATACTAGAGGAGCCTCAGAAGGTAGGTACTCTATCACCCTGCTCCAGTGTGGATTAAGATTAAAGATTTTATTTGAACCAAACAAGGATGGAAGGATACGAGGCCTACACAAATGCTGAAAGACATTGACATTATATCAATGACCTCCAACATTGCTTAGCGATGACACTCATTACTTATGTACATTAGGTACATTACATTTCGATCATTTAGGATCGACGAAAATAACGTGGCCATATCTGAACATTGGATTTCATTTGAAATTGTCTGCCTGTATTTTGTCCAATAGAAAAGTCGATTGTGTCTATCTTACTACTTTTCTATACATAATATCAACAGCTTAAAAAGCTGATTTATCTTCAAATTCTGCGCACTTAAAGACAGCCTTATAAGCGTTATGTGGTTCGACCTTTACCCAGGCAGTGCACAGCCGTAGTAAGTACAATCGTGGGTCGGTTAATGATATTGTTGAGACACGGCAGGATGGTGCAAATGTTACCAGTCAGATGGCAGCACCGCAGCACTACCGCAGCTAAATGGCTTGTTAACGACCAACTGTTAATGACTTGAGATGCTGTGTTCAGGTGAAATTTAAGCGGTTTAGTTTTTTAATCTTTTCTGTAGACTTTTGGAAGGATTATTGCTGTATTCGTTATATTCGTGGTTTGGTAATAAATATTAGAAAGACAAAGAGCCGATTGTTAAAAAAGATTAGGGGTTTGAGTTGCCGTGATTAAAAATTATATTATAATTTTTGTCACTTTCACAATCGATGCGAATCTAATGATACTTCATTCCTCATCAAAGAATAAAAGGGAGTTTAAAGGGGATGATTTTTCTAAAATAATTTGTTAGATCAGTAGATAGATACGTAAACACTTTATTGTTTGTACACCACACAGATAATACATAAAGAACATAGTAGATAGCAGTTTTTAAAAAAACTTTTTTTGGAAAACCTTCGGTATCGCGTTGAATCTATTTGCACCAAAATATTTTGCAATTTTTCGATTAGTTCCTAATCAGGTAAATCTTTTGTTAAAAGACCTTTAGCCGTATTACCTAAACAAGTATGACTTTATACACAACCTCGGTGTACGCGTAAATCCATAAACGCTAAATGTTATTCAGCGTTTCGTTATTGTAAGGTAAGGTACGTTGTGAAATAGTTTTTGTCGAAGATTACATCTCAATGATAATTATGTTAGTTTTTGTTAATTTATTTCTTGCTGGATATCATTAACAAAGTACTTAGTATGTGGGAATTGATATCAATTAAAGAAGCGCTTATAGCGCAGTGGCTTCTGTCGATCCTGAATGGTCGACGAAGTTAAACAACTGCAGGCGCGGTCGGAAAGTGCATGGATGGTAATGGCAAAAATTCTTGAGTGGTTCCGTGCTTCAGAGGGTACGCTAAGTTGTTGGACCTTGTTGTGGTTACAGAATAGCCGTTAAGACATGTCGTAGGTCTTCGGGCGGCAAATAAACTTTCGACACTAAGGTTGGCTACTAAACCCTTCATAAATCAACTCTTAGGATATCTTCCTGATCTGTCAGGATCAACTATGCAAGGTTTTCTCTGTACTTTCTTTTCCAGACTGAGCCAGAAGAAGCGTAATATTTTTTGGTGCTTTGACGAGCTCTATTCTACAGCCCAAACGGCTTTACAGATGCCAATATAATTATGCGATGGCTTTAGACTAGGTTTCAATGCGAATGTTATAGGCTTATACAATTTTTATTTCTCCTTTAAAAATTTTTGCTATCGGATTATTTGTCTCTATATTAATGATAACTATATTATTATCAAAGACCAAAAAATAATTATAGAATCAGTAAAAAATATAACGTTAATGACAACTGATAACGTTTCCCGGTACGTTGTACATTGACATAATGTTGGATCGTAAAAAAAAGAAAAAAAATAACCTCATTTTTTGTTCCGAACACTGCGTCTATACTTTTTGGTCTGAGATTGTTATTTAGCTAACATTCTCCAATGCTGAACTTGTACGCTATAATATTAACTTTAGTACGGACTAGTGAATGTAAACGCTCACTTGCAAATAATTGCTTGCGTCATACATAAACACCTTGCAATGTTGAGAGAAGTTTCCTGTAGGTGTGTGTTGTGACCTAATGAGATAAAATCTAGGTTTATCGGGTAAGGCATAGATTGGCGTGAGACATAATCTAAGTAAATTGAACTGATCCTTAACGAGGAGAACTGGAGTTATTTCTTGGCAGAGTTGGGTTTCTTTTAGTGGATGTGTAACGAGCTTAAATTTATTAGTGTTTTGTACTGTACTACGCTTAATTTACGAATATATTTTTTTACTTCATACTAACTTAGTATTACTAAGTAAAACATTGGATTCTATAGGCCGTAGTCTAGTTGGTAGTGACCCTGCCTGCGAAGCGAGGGGTCCCGGGTTCGATTCCTGTGCAGATATTTATGTGACAGATAAATGTTTGTTATGGGTCATGGGTGTTAGTGATGTGTTATTTGTGTTGTCTATACCTCTCGCGACACAGGAATTATGAGTGTGTTAGAGTTTATTTATTTATTTATAGGCAATGTTCTTCTTTCTGTCTTTTTTTTTGGGAATAATTATCGTTTAATTTCCTAGGCTTTCGAACTAAAAGGTAACAACAGCCAACAGGATTCTATTACTAAAACGTGGTAACTTTCAACCAATTTCCTTACTTTTTTGGCCAGCAACGTATCGGCTTTCAGTTGCATTAGGCGTCAGAAGTGTGAAGTACAATCCCATGTATGTATGCACACACACAGAGACACATACACACACACACACACACACACAAAGATAGACATAACAGAAGTACACAAAGACGAGTATTAAGAAGTAGGCATTGCTTCACTTGCTACATTATGATATTAGGTATAACCATAGACAAAAAAAAGAATAGACAGAGCGATCGTCTACAAATGCGACTAAATAAGTGACGCACAAAAATTTGTCACTCGCTTGCCGTATACTACCGAGCGGTGGGCTTCATAATATGGTCAAACTGCTACATATTAACGTTCGTCACATTTCGGATGGCTCCGTCTATTTTTTTTATGGGTCTGTGGCTATAACATTAGTACAACCGCCGCGGAACTTCACACCGCACGAATTCTATATGAAATTTAGTTATTTGAATTTGAATAGCTATTGAGTATTATAATCTATATAAGGTTTACATGCATCGGAGCGAATCTAATCTAACATTAGCCTTAAAGGTCGCTATCGAACGCACGCGTTCCGCAAACGGGCATCTTGTGTCGGCGGACTGAGATTGGGGTACGGGCAGAAGGTAAATTACCTACAATACGGTCAGAGGTAAAGAGGTAAGAAGGTAAAAAGGTCTCAGCATGAAGGTAAGAGTAGTTTTTGCTCAAACGTGATTGTTAATCTCGGTGTGTCTTTGTTTTCATAGTCGCTAGGAATCTAGCAAGTCTGATGGATCTTGAAATTATTAAAAACATCCCCATTTAAAAAAGGATATTCAGATGTAATTAAATATTTTAAGATTACATATTTCCTTCATTATTTTCATTGAATATTTTAAATGCCATTTTTAATTGCTTTCGGTATTATTTCATTAGTTTTCTACTTTTTTATTATGTTTTGTTATCTAATTTTACTTAATATTTTCTCTAAGCAAAGCGACATGACATGACCACTTTTTTGTTGCAACAATATTTAACTTTAAATAAGGAAACGAAAGAAGGAAAACCGGCTCATATAACCAAACATAACATGCCGACTTAACCCTCTACGCTCTACATATTCAAGGAAATCTACCGTCGGATCTATAAGGTAGAAAGGCTGAGATGATTTTGATGTTGTTTTAAGAAGTCGATAGTGTGAGATATATAGGGTTAATGGTTAGCCCCTTATGGTGTACAATGCAAGTACTCCGATCCTGCGAGTGATAGACCATAAACAAATTTAAATTAATGTGATCTAAGAGCCTAATAGTTTAAATGTTTCCGAACGAATCCTGTGAATAACTTTATGCTTTAATTATTAGGCTCAGACCAAAAAGTATATAGACTCCGCCTTCGGAACCAAAAAAAAACGTAGAAAACAATCATAACGTTATTATTAAATGATAACGATTCCCAGTACATTTGCGCGGCAGACCATGCCCCGTGACATACATAAATAAAAAAAAAAACGACTTACCTTTTTTTGTTGTGGTCTATAGGTATAGGTACTTTTTGGTCTGAGTTACTAGGCAGCCTGTGTAATAACTTAATTAATTAAGCTTAAGGCTGATTTAAGTTATTTATTTAGTTTTAATATATCCATTAATAATCTATCAATTGTCAAAAGTGTTTATATCTGTTGAAGACATTCGTTATGGCTTGACATTTTTTTTTTATAATTGATAGAAAATTAAAGCTAAAGTACCTATACATTAAGATTTCAATGTATTTTAAAAAGGTTATATTGCCCTTGCCATATTAATATTGTTTGCAATATAAAATTTTAATTAAATATAGATACTAATTTACATTATTCAAATACATTTAAGATTAATTTACTTATTTAGTTAGAAGTATATAGACGATTCAAAATGAGAAATCATACGGATTAATAAATGTATGATTGCGAAATTTTTCGTAGTAACAAAGTTATTTCGTTTTATGGCCAAACCAATTTCGACTGTTTTCATTGCAGTGTGGCATGCAATATACAATTTTGTTTTTCCATAATAACTGAGTTTTACTATTCATGTATCGTATTTGTGTATTTGTATAGCAATTGTAGAGAGGTACCTAATTGGAATTGGGTATTTTCATAAAAAAATCTCTTGTGGTGTGGGTGAAAAAAAAATGTAATTTGAATTGCATTTGAATTCGGAATTAGTTAAATCCGAATTATGAGTCTGATTTTGACTGGTTGCTTTCTGAGTAACTCGGTGGAGTTACTTACGTAATTCTTAAGTCTCTCTTAACAGAGTTCAAAGAAGACGCTTATAGTCAAAACTGACATTTCAGTTACAATATATGTGATACTAGCAATCGCTCGCAGTTGCGCCCGCGTAATTTTGCTGTTTTCGCAATATTTTTTATTGCTGCTCCTCTCCTATTCATCTTACGTGATGTTATTGATTTGATTGAAGCCTATAGCCTTCCTCGATAAATTTACAATTTTACACTAAAATATTTTTTCAAATTGATCCAATAGTTCCTGAGATTAGCGCGTTCAAACAAACACACAAACAATCAAACTCTTCAGCTTTATATTATTAGTACCTATAGAAGTATAGATAGTAATTTAACAGAAGGTAATGATTTATTAAGTGTAGTTCCCAAGATCGGATACCTATTGCAATTTTCACTTCGATTCAGATAATGCATCTTAGATATTGCGTCACTATTTCTTCGGAAGGACAAACAAAGATTTCACAGTAGAAATAAGCACAATATTTCCCTACATCTGTGTTTCGTAAATAAATACGCCTTCGATGCAAATCTTACATTCCGCGGTCCAAAGATTGCTACAGCCTTAATACCGTATAACTTAAGATATTTCACATGTGCGATTGCGACACGACATTTTGTCGCACATTACGATTTTACATAGACTATATTTTGCAGTTTGAATCAGTCGTCCAGAATGTGACGCAATGATAAATCGGTGACACAGGCGACATCGTAGCGACGTCGTAACGACGTCCCAACGACTAACAAACAACACTATCACTAAATTCTTTCTAACTATAGCAGAAGTATATATTATTTGTGTTTGTGACAACGGTGAACCTCTGTTTAAAAGTAATTTCTACTTGCGACATTTTGTCGCGTTGTCGCACATGTGAAAAGACGCTTATGTAATATTTCGCTACAAAGTTAACCTAAGCATATACTAAGTTGATAGTCATCTTAAGTTCTAAAGTACCTATTAGGAGTATAAGGTGAACATTAGATCCACCTTTAAACGTCTATCTTACACTTACAAACAGTAGTAAATCATTGTGGACATGCACTACGTTTAGTTTTGTTGACTATTAGGTGTTCGATGTTATAAAAAAAACTAATTTTAAATTGGGTTACTTTTTAAGTTTAATTTTCGGTTGGACACTAGAAAACACACTAGTAAAATTAATGAATTTTTGTAATTTGCTATAAAAACATATTCTTGAAATATTTTGACTTCATCCCCATAGGACAACATCGCCTCTATCATTAGGTGACTTTATTAACGTTACACCATAAAAGCCCCAAACTCGGATTTCATGTGTGCATGTGTGCCATGGACAATTATACACATGGAAAATATACATGATCATAACTCTTAAAAGAAAACAAAAAACTAATCCTTCATACTTCATCCTCATTCGGAATTGAAATTATGTCCCTTATAACGAAAGTCTGACGTGAAAATGATTATCAATAAGGGTCGCCAAGAAAAACTATTTTAAAAGTAGCAACACTGTTCTATGTCCTCGCCTAGTCAACTCCGCAAAACCCTTTATCTTAGGGTAATTTTGTCAATTTGATCTGGCAACCCTGCCAGCCAATTTTCCAACCTATTACTTACTAACTTCAGTAGACGTCACGTTCAACTCTACCTAGTTTTACATAACGCGGGCACGTTAGAACACGTTAACGTTCTGACGTTAGATTACACCTATTTGCCAAATGTCTCCTTCTGAGCGACGTGGCTATCCATCTTCTAGTCAGATGACGTAATCAAAAACCGATTTTCGGAGTACCTACTCTTTATTTTAAAGTAAACTGTAAGGATGTATTTGAGAAAACAGTTGGGTTATTATTGAAATGATTGATGGGTTACGTAAGATTTCTTTTAAGGAATAATTTCTGTTGAAGACACTTCCATGTATAACATTTGTTATACATTCGGAAAGAAGTCCATAACTGCTAAAAAATTGATCCGGTTAAGTACAGTAAAATGAACGCTATGAAGCGCTTTTAGCTCGGCGGTCAAAACAATTGTGGACTGTGAAGAATTCGTATTGCATGTAACGCCATTGGGCTTGCCCGGTTTAATTTACTTTAAATCAAAACAGAATACCAGCAAGACCATCAAATAATAAGCTATAGGTAACTAAGTTACAAAGACGGTGTACAAAAGGTCTTATCGCTATAAGAAAATCGTATGTTTTAATGTATTTGAGTACAGTAGATACTTCGTATGTCATGAATATGAATCAAAACAATGGCAAGCCAAACAGGTGCAATAACTCTAATAAAACCATTCAAATATCACTTGAGATGATTTGCTGTTAGCCATTTACGAATGTTATTTATACCATATTCATTACTATAACTCTAAATCGACGCGCGGTAAACTACAGAACGTGACTCGGATGTCCTTGTCGCACCCTCGGTCCTCTCTTTCACATCTTTCTTAATGCGTTTCGGGAGTAGGATTTTTTTTAAGGAGAAGAAAAGGAAATAATTATCGTTTTATTGTTTGAATTAAGGTTCCTTGATACATTGATATGATGCCGACGGTCCTATATAGTTATAGTTATTATTAGTATGACAGTCGTTAATGAATCAACTACTACTAATATTCTCATGAACTCCAATCCACAGACGAAAAAATATCTAGACTGAGACTTCGGAACAAATAAGTACCTATGTAGAAAAAAGTTCTCTAACTCACGTGACTGATAGCTGACGTGGTCAGCCATATTGAAAAAACATATTTAACAGTGTAGTAGTCGTTATTAATAATTATTAATTATTCAAGCAACAACTTGGCTTGTTTCTTACTTATATGAAGAATATGAAGAACTCTAATCTAGAATAAGTTTTGTTTAAGAAACGTTTTTGTTAATAAATAAACACATAATAATATCAACACTAGCATACCACTAGCTCTTGTCATTCACAGCATAAAAAAATCCCGTACACTCTAGGTCCCATATTAACTTAAGCCTTTTTTCTGATAAATAAATACTCGTAATATTCCGTAAGGTATACTACCTACACAAACTCATATAATACCTCTATATTTAAAGAGGTTTGTTATTATTGGATACCAATATTATTGGATTTACTTTACGATGTGGTAATTTTTATCTTTCGTTGCGAATTTATGCTCCGACATGCGAAGATTTAATATCGATCGAGTTACTTCTTCGATCGGATGAATCGGGCACAAATTGTCCTCTGTGCGTAAATACACACATCAACAAAGTCTAAGACTCAGTCAATATTTTGAACTTTTTTGCATAAATCTAATCTAATGACTGTACTGATCACTCATAACTTTTAAAAATTAAT
>LGAG01000153.1:146991-163408 GCA_001278395.1 Lerema accius
AGAACAAATGTTGTTGGGATGGATGTGGAGAAGCTGCCTGCAAAGGGTGATGCGCTAATTAAAATTAACCCTGTATATTGAACGTTAATTTTTTTTTATTTCCTATATAAAATGTATACGATATAAATTATTTTTTACTTATTATAGTTAGTACAAAAAACTTATTTTTGCACTTCTCCATGTTAACTTTAACTATGTCAAATTTCAAGCTCGAACGTGCCTGGATAATTTAAAAAAACGGTCTCAAGTTTAACTTCACCTTCATGGACACATTATTTGTAATATTTGCAGAAAAAAAAATTCCACAAAGCTCTCGTTCTAACACTTACAAGTACCTAAAAAATTACCGAAACTATTATTTATTTGTCATCAACACGACCAATAAACGGCGTCTCTCATAAAGCGATAAGTCACTCAGCGGTTCTCAATCTTTTAGGAGCATAAATAAAACCGCCAATGACAGTCAGAGCTCGTAAATATCTTCCGGCTGGACCAAGGACGACATGAGAACTCAAGGTCAGGAAATGATCGCTCTTATGCCCAGCACGCGATGCTCAAAGTGTTACTTAGATTTCTTCATCTTAACTATTGAAAAGTAAAAAAACAGTTTTCTGTATTCACATGTTATATAAGTCAAACTTTGGTGTGTAATTTTAAGTAAAAAACTTTTTTTTTTTATTATTTTATTGGCCTCTATGTATTGTGTATCTTTTAGCAAAGCAGAAGTTTTAACTCAATTTTGAGAAGGCCTAAATCAATGGCTATTTTATTTAAGTTATATTTTTTTATCTGTTTAAATGTATTAAATTTGTTATTTTATTGCCCCTAAACTATTACCAGGACACGGGATTGGCCTCATTACTGAATCCTGTAGGATACTAGGCCATTTTGCCCATTTTTGAATACTTATTTTTGTTTTAGTATTACAACCAAAAAAAATCATAAAAAATAAAAACTTTAGTATGAAACCAGCGATGTAAATTGTTTTAAATAGGATCGCTATCATGTTAAATACGAGTACATACGCTAACATCATTACTTTTCCCTTTGATATATCGAGATGAACCATAACGCAACTTAAAAGCACTAATTAATCAAATGCGATCCATGAAAATATTTTAATAATATTCCTTTAGTGGTTGCGACTCTATTAAGGGCGAAAAATTAATGTGAATTGACGATTACCTACAGTGTACCTAAATGACATCATTTTAGTAACTAAAATTATTTTGAAATAAAAACAATCTCTTTATTTTTTTGGTAATAAGAGGTAAAATGAGAGTAATTCAGAGTAAATTTCGAAAAGAGTTTCGATTCTGGGGTTTTGCTAACATACCTGAACTCGGTTGCGGTTGTGGTTGCGGGTTTTATGGGGTTCTTACCCACTTAAACCCCTCGGCACTCATAGCCCTATCTTGCTTCGATACTAAATGATCGACTAAGTTAAGCAACTGCGGGCGTGGTCGGAAAGTGGATGGGTGACCACTGGTAGCAAAAATTTTTGAGCGTTTTCGTGCTTTGTAGGTTACGTTAAGCCGATTGTTATCGTTAGACACAGTCGTTAAGCCTTGTCGGAAGGTTATAGGCAGTATCAAACATTCCGACACTAGGATTAGCCACGAACCCCTCAGACAATCCACACTGGATCCGTACAGTATCAAATTGGAGAAGCCATTAATTGTGACAAAACTTGAAGAGCGTATTGGCAAATGGATAAATCCGCCACTGCGTTTAAACCTAAACTTAATTTCAGGGTACATTTTAGTTCCCCAGAATCAGCAGTCAGAACTCTTTTCGTCTCAATATTCATTACATTCTTACAGTAACAGCGAGTCCGCCATTTATCGTTTCCCGCCGCCATCGTTCGCCATAATGGCGCTTAATGAGCGTTTAAGACGCCGCCCAGAGCCTTGCGATTGTTTTATCGTCGTAATTAAGCTCCACTGATCTATAGATCTCGTATATCTCAGTAAACAGTTGTTAGATTATTTTTTTGTCCTTCATCTTGGTTTTTTGAACTTGGGATGAGAGTTTGCCTGTTCAAAAATTCAAAAAATAAAATACCTAAGAAGGAATATATGACATGCGCCTTATGTAATTTGACATATGATTTGCCGTGTTACAATTTTTTTTTCTCGCTGACGCCATTGCGATTTTTTACTCGTCCTAATTAAGTTTCTCTGATATATACATAATATAGAACTCGTATATCTCAGTAGTATAAACAGTAGTTGTTAGATTCTTTTTTTGTCCTTCATCTTGGTTTTTTGAACTTAGGATGAGTGTTTGCCTGTTCAATGTAAGTCCGTAATGAAATCTGCGATCAAAATGGCATTTTTTTATTATTAGAAAATCACACATCTTTACGCTACTCAAGCGATTCTAGATCATCTGTAAGCATGTAAGTGAGTACTGATAAGTACATACATAATTTTAAAGCTCTAGAAGTAACAGTTTCTCCTCCCTGATCCGTTCGCGATGTCGTATCGTAAAATTATCGAAGGAGATTTCTCAATTAATTCCAGCCATTCATACATGTTTAATAAATAAGAATGTGCTCCAGAAAAGACTCCTCAATATTTACAAAACGTTGTAAAAACAGTAGTAACAGTAACCGAACAAAATATCAATTGAGGCGATGTAGTTTTTTATACTGAGCTCTGTAAACCATCGGTCTTGCGTGTGTACGCGCCTTATGTGAGGTTGGCACGCGAGGTACTGGTATACGCAAAAGTGATTAGTGGCGTATCCTTTTCTCTTGGTGAGAACATATTTTTGACTCGTCACTTACGAGTAGGTATAGTTCTGAGATCTTTTGTTAGTATTGTTAGTGACGTCATGACTTACCTACGTAGATTAGCTAAGTGCATTTTTTGTATGTATGTTTGGATGGATGTATGTTCATTTCTTTGGCATGCTCTACAGTCCAAGTGGGTCGTATTTTACTTCACGAGGTATCATTAAATTTGTGTCTATTTTTGGAGAAACAGGCTTTACAGCTTTCTTTCATTCTTTGTTATTAGAGCTTGTACACGATACATGTTTCAAGGTTTACAATGAAACTGTAGTAGTTAATAATTATTAAAAAACAAATAATGTTAACGAATATAAAAATAAAAACCCAACTGCTAAAAATGGGGGCAGGGCTATAATCAAAAAATATAAAGGCTATTTCACTTTCTCAATTTGAATGAATACATCACATGTTGACAAATCCGTTAAGTCTTTTAATGATTTAATGAAATGGACATACATACATACCTACATATGCGCAATATACATTAGGTACCCTACTTCTGGCGCAGTTAAATACGTCAAACTTATAATCTGACACTTTGCGTCGATTAAAAAAGTATACCATAAGTGTTGTCTTACGACCAGTACTCAATCCTTTTATTATTTGTAAAGCCAACGCCACGACGAATGATCGAATACTCTGGATCCGTGTTATACATTCGAAGTTATCCAGCGCACAGTGTAGCAATTTGTAAACTATTCCACCACTGTTGTTTGCCTTGCATTGGAGTAACATGGCTTTTGTCACGTGAGCTATGCTACAAATTAAGTTATTAAAGTTGGAATTGTGAATTTATAACCCCCCGTTAAATAATTAAGAGGCTAATTTTGAGGGTAGGCTGCGGCTGTGCGGCTTGGAAGTGCGGCTATGCGATGCGGCACGGCTGTAATTGTAGGACAAAATCACAAGTTGGTTGCCCACCGTCAAATCGCTTCAAGAAATCTGTCTTTGGTAGTTACTCAAGAGAAATAACATCCTTGTAAAAATAACATCCTTGTACAAGATTAAGAATGATATCTTTATAACCTATTCAAGTTCAATTACTAAAAATGGTATCCCAAATAAGTTGACTATCATTTCATCAATTTATTTGCACAAGAGTGGATCATTGTTTTCTGGGGTAGGCAACGCATATTTTGACTAACTTCGTGTAGGACAAATACTAATTGGACTAACAACCACTAATGTTGTCAATAAAAACTATCTCTAGTTTAAAATACTAACCGAATAACAGTCCCTCCGATAGAACATATTTGCAGTTTGTCCTAGATAGATACCTATCCATGGTAGCAGGGCATGGTGACACTGCGAGCCCGCAAAAAAACCGTATCCAAATTGCTTTAGCGGTTCTATGGTTTAGCGACTACAATTTATGAACGCTGGTCGCATGAGATTTCTTCATATTCTTCTTTAAGGTGTATGAATCCAATTCAATCTTAGGAGTTGGACTTTGAACTTAATGGGTTAAGTTAAATTTTTGTTACAGCAGACTTAGCCTAACAGTGAGATAGTTACTTACTTACGGGTTATGATTTTGACTACATTTTCTTGAATAAGAGTCTTCGAAAATTCTGACCTATTTATTGTAAAAACCAAGGTCATAAGTACCTGTAAGAACTCTTATATTGCGGTAAATCTCACCTGTAAGCCGCTACCGCAAGCCGCTGTCGCAAGCCGCAGCGGCTGATCGCATGGGGGGCCGCGCTGGCTACTGATTACTAGTCACAGTTTGATATACGTTGCTGTTGATAAGATTTGTTGGTTGGGAAAATTTCTAAGTAAAACTCGGTTGATTGCTTTAGTTCCTCTTCACATAGTGGCGACACGACACGACATAGCTCTGCGACAGTATGTCGGTGGTTACACCATTGTTTTTAATTAAGTTCTTTGCAAATGTGGACTGTATTTTGCTATGTATTTTACTAGTGTTTAAAAAGTAAGAGGACAGGGAGGCAACGGGACAACTCACTAACCTTTTTCGGGACCCGGCGTCACGTGCCGCGCGGATCCTTCAGTTCCTCCCCTCCAGCAGTTCAATACAACACGGCACAACCACTCTTCGATTGATAATATTATGTGACGCGGTATTTTTGGTTTAACAAGCAACTGATGCGAATCGGTATCCGTTCCAATCTTCCTTTTGAAGACGACCAGCGCGCGGTTCAAATTTTGACAGGAGACTGGCGTTTTTTCACATCCAAGATGGCGCCAGCGTCGCGTTGTCTATGCTAATGTCGTCTTGTCTATGCTAGGTGAGCATTGTTTTATGGAATAGGGAATGACAGGTAATTGGAATCGTACCACAGATAATATTGGCGTAACCAGTCGGTAAACGCTCCTTACGAGTGAATGTGACTGCGTTTGCGGCTTTTTGACGCTGTTTCATCGTTGCGACCACATAATGTATTTGTTAGTTGCGTAGAGCAACAGCGTGTATAGGTAGACATGTTATAGTTGAGATTGTTATAATGGACCGTAAAAGTCGCCTGTTTAAAAAATCAAATTTTCACACGTAACTTCCGCTTACGTGATTCATGTGCGACATTTTGTCGTGATGCCGTGTCATTGTCGCGCATGTGAAAAAAGACTAACCGACCTTACCGTTGAGTATATTTAGCGGTAAAATTGTAAATGAGAAATGAATAGGCACTGTAAGCAATAGGCAGTTTGCGGCATAAATCGTCCATAGTTGCATGCGCCTATAAATATATGGTTGGCTGGGGAGTGGTCCATTTTGATAGGATTTATGAAGCTTTTAATTATATCTTAGCAATTGCTTATGTTTTATGATTTGTCATAGAATATATTTCATTTAAATGATTTTTTTTTATTTTCAGTTATAGGTACTCATTGTAGACTGAAATAAAATTATAGTTTCGGACAATAAAATCGAACCTCTACATTTTTTGGATATTTACGCTAGAATTAGATCCTATATCAGGCATGCAAATATGTGAAAGTATTTACAGACTTGTGAAAGAAAGTCATCCTGCAATTTTTTAGTTTAAATGCAGTTCAGAATATTTATACATATTAATGTTGATTACATATTCCAGCTAGATATAAGAATAGAAGGATTCTAAAAGCTATTGCTAAATTATGGTCGAATTTCGATCACGCTTAAATAACCTCTTATTCAAGTTAATGATTGAAAATTGTACTTTTGTAACTATTACCTTCCCTTGTCAACTTTACTTCAATATAAAACAAAGTACGTTAAAACAAAACAAATATGTAGTTGCAAAATCATAGAAACTACTGCAATTTAAATGGAAACTTTGACATCTAATATCAAACAGTACCATTTACCGGCCGTCCGGTAATAGGTACTTTTTATGTGTCGAATTTCATCAGTAACTAAACGGCACTGTCTAGGCTAGTCTAGACTGCAGACTGTAGACTACAGGCTGCCTAGTAATTGACTACGGGTTGTACAGTTTACGGCTCAGGGTTTTAACAATGGCACGCTTGTTATTCTCCACTACTTTACACGACGGAGAGCTAACGAGTCACATAACGGTTGTGGTAAACTACATTAAATACGGATGGTGCTGAATATAAGTATAGTTCTCATAATGTGAGGTATGCGTGCGGTTATTGAAAGTCATATCTATGTATATCATAGCTAAATATGGTGCTCATCAGGAGATTTAACTCTATTGCAGATCTTAATTTTTCAAGAGAATCGACCGGTTTTGATGTTTTTTTAAGTTATTTAGGAGATGGATTTTAGCTTCAAATTATCTATACCAATCTGTGGCATGCTTTTTGCTAAATATTAAATTTTAATATTATATTTACCAATATTCTTATGTTTAGGCTGGAATTAGGTTAAAATAGTTTTGCAGAACTTAACACTTACTTGGCCTGTTTTATAATCCATGTTACTTGAAGTAAGGGGTAGGTTAAGTTAGATTATACTGGCATAACTTCACCACAGGTGGGTTTGCGATACCCTTATACTTTCATACTACAAGAAATCTGCATACTCGCATCTATAAAACAACAAAAATTGATCTAATTTCGGACCTTCTTCGCTGTTAATACAGCCATGTCCACTCAGTATGCAAGCGCGATGCATCTATAAATTTAATTTTAAAAATTATAAACCCTTTAAGACGCATGACTAATTCATGGGCATAACTACTCGTAGGTTATTTTCTTTTTGTATAATAAACGATTATACTGTGACAACTTGATAGATGGTGAACACGTTCATACATTATTAATGGCGAATGCAATCTGTATTACATTGCATGTCTCTTATTGCGATCGGACGTCTTAATAGTTCTATTTTAAATCGGCTAATTGCTGTTTATTGTATCAATGTGTTGAAATTTTTAGGTAAAAAAATAAATTTGTCGATGTATGTGGAGCCAGGCAATAATAATCCAAACTGAGTTCACTTTCTGTATTTTCTTATTTTTATTGTAATATCACCACAATACTAGGGTATTACAAGTAAAAACTTAATGCGTAAAGTCATAATCCAATTAAGTAATTTTATTTCTTTTGCTTACATTTAGTTTTAAATTTCCCCCCGTTTCCTGTTGTTCATGTAAAACAAGGATCGCCTTTTTATCGGACCTTTAGGATAATGTTTTTAGGATAGTAAGTGTGATTATAAGTTGCCATTCTTTAGAGGCCGGCAACCCGTTAGTGACTTTTGCTTCTATAATGCGTGGTTATTGGTGATTACTCTGTCTAATTCTTTGTTGGCTGTAAGCATAAAAAATACTCGCGCAATAGCATTTAGTAAATAAATAGTAACGCGGCTTACTGACACCAATACCTTGAATAATTTTAAGAATATTTAGTTCTTTCAAATTTTACAAAAACATTGATATTTTACTTGCAGCTGTAAATAACCTGTTACGTGTGCAAAAAACACACGAATATACAACCACAAAGTGTTAATTGAAAGAGGTGGAATAAAAATAAAATAATTGATATATTTAATTAGCGGTGTACATTTCGTAATTAATCTCGGCCGGACCTCCATAAATAAAGCCGGGCTCACATGTCAATACTCTATTAAATTAAAAGAAAAGTGCAATTTAACACCACAACAGAATGTCGTGTTGGACCAACATAACGCGGTGCGGGGTTTTAAAAAAGTAATTATTTTTATTTAATTTTATTTATTGGGATCGTTGCACGCAAGATCGCAAGGCAATCACGGCGGGAGCTGCCAAACCTGTTACGGTAACCAACCTCGCGACATAAGTAACTAGAATAAGGCTGTATGCCTAAAGCATACTTACCTTAAGTTCTAACATTACACTTACTTTATTATTTTATAAACCCTCGATGTAAATTGATTATAGGTACTAATTCAACATTTTTAACTGTGCCTTTTAAATATAAGAATGTTAGTCTCATAGTCCCGCGGTTCCCTGTATCGTGGATGCTTTGGATTATAAATAAATTATAGCTAAGAATCACTTTTAATATCTTCAGCTATGAAATAAAACAACGCATCATATACGGTTGCTATCATAAACACAGAAAAATACGTCAAACATAATACACCTCTTCTTGCGTTTGAAATCGTGAGTACCAACTAGAAAATAAGTCTACTTAAATCGAAAGTATCATTGTAAAATAAATGACCCATAATTGTGGAGGTCTAAAGAATAGTTAACCACGCTGCTCCAGTGAGGATTTTCGGAGGGGTTAGCGTATAACCCAAGAGTCAAAAATATTTAGGCCGCCCCCGAGACAATGACCTTAATGACTGTCACCTAATAACAGCCACAGCCAATGTTTTAAAATGTCCTCCAAACCTCGAAAATGAACAAGAAATGTTCCTAATAGCAGCCAATTGTAAAATATATACACTCAAGGATATATTGCCTCTAACAGTCAATTTAAAATCTATACTATATAATATAAAGTTGAAGAGTTTGTTTGATTGTTTGTTTGTTTGTTTCTTTTTTGTTTGTTTGAACGCGCTAATCTCAGGAACTCCTGTACTGATTTGAAAAATTCTTTTAGTGTAAGATAGTCCATTTATCGAGAAAGGCTATAGGCTAAATAACATCACGTTAATATAGAGAATAGGAGCAACAAGAAAAAATATTGCGAAATCGGGAAAATTACGGAAGTCGCGGGCGATTGCTAGTTACAAAATATATACACATAGGTACCTATTCGTAGAGCGCGTCCTAAGAAGAGCAAAATACATTCGCCCGTCGCTCGCCCCATGAATAAACATCTTGAACAGACATCCCATTTTAATTGCGACAAGTTTTTGAATGTCTGTCAAACGGCCCTTTTTTGATGGCATTTCTTTAAGAATCTGACGGGGCGATCGCACACTGGTTTCGAATAAGGCTGCCTTTTGAAACATACACGTAATATTTTAAAGTTATGCCGTTAGCAGTTGTGGTGTTGCAACGGGTGCTTACAATTTTTGCAATAATAATTTATGAGTAAATAAATACATTTTGGGATTATTTGACATAAAATGGACTAGTGCGAATTACACTGTTTGATTATTTGACGTATATTTTCATAAAAATATACGAGAATAAACATTTAACCTTCCAAAAAATGATTTTTAATCTTTCAAATAAATGTCGGCCTCGACTGGGAAATAAACCTGGGACTGGCTTGGCAAAGACACTTATTAAGATCGTCTATAAAAAGCACTTTTTAATCCATTTTTTAAATGTTTAAAAATATTAATTACGTACAAGTGATTGTAACATGTAAATCGTGCGATATTGGGAACACGCTATGTGTTAGAATTACAAACACATTGCTGCACGCACGGGTTAAATATGAAAACTTGATTTTATAATTATTGTTATGCATTGAAGGGTTTGAATTCAAACATTCATAATATCAGATACCTAGTACAGATTACAGATACTGATAAATTAATAATTAATTTTATTATATTGATTTTTTTTGGGATCTTTGGAATTCGTGGGAGATCGGAAGGAAAAATACATGAGTTTACTTATTTTGATGACTGGTGTAGCACAATGGTTACCACACCGGATTGCCTTTCAACGTCCTGGGTTCGATTCCCAGCGGAGCCGAAATTTAAATCATGAATTTAAATCTTTGTTTTTGGTTTAGTAGTGTTTGTTTTTTCGTGCTTTTAACGTTAGCGTTAATCAAGGAGTAATATATGAAAAGTTTGAATGAGTAGGTAGTACGCTAATTTTAAGACAAATTGTAAGTTGGATTTAGTTAGTAGGTACTTGTAGGTATATTAATATTCATTAAGATAAGATTTAAGCAAGTCGATACGACACAACTCAATATTTTCAGTAACCGGTACATAGCTTTACAATTAAGATTATCACCGAATTGAAATCATGTTTTTCTACTTGTCAGAACATAGATAGTAGGCGATAGCAATAGGCGAAGATATTATTATGTGAATTTAACAAGAATAATTTATTTGCCTAAATTTCAAGGTTAGGTATAGAGACTTTGACAAACGAGAAAACGGGCTGTAACTAGCTAAATCATTAATAGTAAAGCAAAATTACAAGTGCTGAAAATTGAGAGGTATTTTCAAACAAATTTTAGCCTATGTCACTCACAATCAAAACGAGTGCAAAGACACCCCATATTATGTTAGAATCAATTTAGTCGTTTGGTAAATAAATAGACACACATACGCTTGAGAAACATTACCCTCCTTGCTTTGTCGGGTAAAAATAGATAAGTGATCATAGTTGTCAAATCTACATTTCTATACTAATAATATAAAGCGGAAGAGTTTGTTTGTTTAAACGTGCTAATCTCAGGAACTACTGGACCGATTTGAAAAATTCTTTTAGTGTATGATAGTTCATTTATCGAGGAAGGCTTTAGGCTATATAACATCACACTATAATAGGAGAGGAGCAGCAATAAAAAATGTTACGAAAACGGGAAAATTACGCGGGTGGAGGTTTGCTGGTTAAGAATAAAGAAATAAAGTACCAGCTTCTACAATTACTTTTAAATAAACTAAACACACTCTCATTTAAATATTGACTAAAACTGTATCAATCGTATATCTCTTTCCATCATTGTTATGACAAGTACCTGAGGTCGAATACGATTAATGAAACAATTAAATTAACTGAATTCGTTAACCTAAATCACTGTTAGCTGCTCTGATACAACAATTGATTTGTGTTATCGTAAATATATTTTGTAAAGCCGGCCGGCAAATTTAATTAATTTTAAAGTTCTTGAGCTTGTAACAGGACATGTAAATTATTTTGTAGGATATAAGGAAGTATTTTGGATGTTATATGAAGAGTAGTGAAGGGTTAATTTTAAGAATTACCTATGTTATACTATACAAACTGATTGTGTTTGGCTTATTTTGGGGTTAAAAATAAATTAAAGTACCTAAGTAAAAGTTTGGTTAATTACTGTTTGTCTTATACTAAGAAATTAACAAATAAAAATAACTTATAGGATTTCCTGTGACGTGGGTGTCATGGACATACACAGAGATAGAATAGAAATTTAAATTCATCATTAAAACGTATGCTTCGCTGGGTATCGAACCCAGGACCAATCGAACGGTGGTTCTGCATAGTAACAGTCGCGCCATTACTAGCTGTCAATAAAATGCTTGATTAAAAAAAACAGTACATTTTAAATACAAGGGCTATATTTTCCAGACTTTTAGGTAACATCGGGCTTTTAATTACTGTAATTTAATTAAGCATCTAATACCTGTTTGTGCTAATACCTACGTTAAGTCCTAGGTTTACAAACAGCCTTAAAGCTTTGTCTAGTCCTAAGCCATGCATGTACTTGTACTTGTATTCAAACGTCTTAGCCTCTTAGATATAACCTTTTGGTTAAACCATTTAAACTAGTTTTAAGATTTTTTACATAAAAGAGATTCATCTTCGAATTCGTCAACTTTGTATTTCTCCTTTTTTTCACCTTTTTCACGTCAATTTCAAATTGTCAAAATACTGGAATATTATGTATAATACGTTTTGCAGCTACGAGTAACTTACAATACCTTAATCTGACGTGCGAATTACAGATGATCAATTTTAATTTTTGGTGGCATAATTGGACTATAAATTATTGTGTGAGTCACGAGTCTGTAATCAAAAAAGGCGTTAGTGTTGATTTTGTTCTTTTTTCAAAAATTACACATATACAAAATATAACTTTCTACAATTTTTATCTATGTAAACTTACTCATATATTTCTACTTTTAATGTATAACTTGAATGGCCTGTAATACGACCAATATATTGTGTGTGAAAGATCATAATATTATGCCATGTGTGTGATTTACATTACAAAAACCTGTCAGTGGAGTTGAGCTCATCTTAAATTTATTAGAGTTGGACGCAAGGACGGTTCAGCTTGTAAGCTATTTCACGGTTGATCATTAAAGATATTTTTGCAACATAAACTATGAACGTGGACTATAGAACGTTAAAGGACACGTCCATAAACTAAGCGGGTATAATTTTAATGTTTTAAATCGAGTTGAATGAAAATGAAATAAAACACGTCAGATTTTTTTTTCTGTCATTGGTTTAGAAATTTTATTATGTTTTTATAGAGGAGAAAAAACGGTAAAAGATTATTTAGACTTTTCAAAATTCTAAAGATTTTTTTTACTTTTTACAAGTTAATGCTTAATCCCCCAATCCAATCTGATAGTTAGTCGTGATGCGGTTTAGGCGGTAAAATACATAAAACATAAGAAACACTTAACCCATTATAGGTTTACAATATTCCGACATTGGCATGACAAAAAAAAATAATTACATAAATCGATATTGCAATAAAGGCTACAATGGAAAGGGGACGCACTAAGATTATGGCGAGGTTGGCTTGCAACCACAGTGTGAGAAAATATTGAAATTACTGGAAAGTTCTAGTTCAAACCAGACAGCACATCCATAGAGCAGTGTAACATCTCATACATCTAAGTTCGAACACGTATTACCACAGAGCAATGAATGTATCTGTTCGTATTACCAATCCGCCACGCGCGACGCAGCCGTCGATAATACCATTACACAAATTACCTACTGTAATAGCCCTGCATGTAAATTTAATTAGATTTCATACATTCTGCCGGACATCATGCTTTAGATTAAAAGCTCGCTTTGATAAAGATGAAGTTTTGAGGGAGATTTTTGTTGTGTTATATAAGGTTAAGGTTAATTTTGACGTTTTTAACTTTAGATAATTTGGAGAATGTTATTGATGAGTTTTGACTACTACTGATAACTAAGAAAAGATACGTCGGATAACGTACAAATACTATATGCAGTAGTCTTAGTTTTTATTTTTTATTTTTTTATTCTGTATTTATTGTTAATGTAGTCGAAGTAACAGCCATCTGTCTCGTTATAAAGCGTTTTTTGCACTTAGAAATACACTTGAAATTATAATAAGTCTTTCACAAATTAGGCAATAAAATAAAGTTAAAAGGGACCACGTAAGGAACTTCTTTCGAATAAACATTTTTCCAGTTTTATTACATTTTACCTCAATGTAAACAAAAAACTATTTCTGCCTAAAAAGGCTGTCCAATCCAGGTCACTGAACTATTTAAATGGTGCCATTTCCTATTTAAAGACTCCGCGGGATCCATCCCGTATATCATTTTAATAGGCATACCTGAAATGACCCGAGAAAGCGTAGAAACGGCCGAATTATTCAGAATTTGACCGACTTACATAACGCCCTGATTCGTATATTTACACAATATTAAGAATATTTTCTCCTGGAATTTTCGTATACATATTTCTGACAATATATTGCGCGAACAATGTATGTACGTTTTGTATAATAACTTCAAAATTGCGTTTGTTTTTTAGATTTTGTTTTTTTATGTTTCTTTTGTACTAAAACTCGTCGAAGTGATTATCACTTAAAAAATCCCCTCTGCTTAAGTAATTAGGTTAAATGGCTGAAGTAATTTAAGTAAACATTGTGTGGTATATTAATTACCGAGTAAGGTATAGGACCATACTTAGACTTGGTCAGTAAGGCTGTCTTAGAGACACTTCAAGGTACCACCAAAATTATTAGAGTTATTGAAACGTCGTCATAGCAAAAGTTGTTGTTGAACAAACAAACCATGAGCATTTATTACCACATAAACATTGAACGTTGGAAGTATCTAGCTGTTGTGGAACACTAAAGGATGAACCAAATTATAAGAGATAAAATAAAATACTTACTTTAATGACAGAAAAACATCTGCCAAGACTTCTAGTTTAAGCAACTAGTCCAAATAATTAAATTATTTTACACAAAAACAACTAAACTGGTCTTCAATGTTACTCACTAAACAATCAAGAAATAATTATAATTCCGTAGTTTTAAATTACTTTTAGAATTTGTAATTTTAATTGAAATTTGTAAGGAGTTGTCGCTAAGTTTTATAACCTATAAAGTACGGATTTTATAGCTGTGGTTTTGAAGTTTGCTTCAATTTCAACTTGTTTCAGTTACTAAGAGACTTTACCATTCCTTTTTAAATATAAATTTGAAACCGAAAAATTTTATATAGACCTATAGATTTTCGACATAGAATTTTTTTGGAGCGTATGTACCTACGTATGTCCAATTCTTTCTATCGAAATTACATGAATTTAACAAATGGAATACATAAAGGTTAGCTTTCGACCCTTATGCATGTAAATTTTAACTATGCAAGGGATGGATATTGTCTACGTTATTCTTAAAACTTCATCATCTTTTCATTTATGTAATGTAATAGATACTTTTTACATAGAAATAGACAGACTCACCAATCTAAATTTGTAAGGATGGTTAAATAAATCTATTCTAGAAAGGTTAATAAACGTTCTAACACCAAGTTCAAACAAAAACATTCATTCTTCATAATAACAGATTAGATGAAAGATACTGCATAACTGAGTATGACGTCACGCGTACGTGACGTCACGGAAAACATTAGCTTTTATCTGCAATAGAGTTTTGCGAACGCGGGTAAATTTACCCTACATCCGATTGGATTCGGAAATTTAGTATTTTAGGATTCCGTAAATCTAAAAATTCAAACGCTCCTTTATTTTTGCCCGATAGCGCCATCAAGTGGGTAATGTTTTCGTTCGTATGTATGTATGTCCATTTTTGGCACGCTCTAGAGTCTAAACGGCTTGGTAAATATCAATTTTTGAGGTGTCTAATACCGATTGTGAGTGACTTAAGCTATAGATTTTTTAAAATAGGAACCCCGCAATTTTTCCTAGACGGTTTTTTTTTCTTTTTATGATTACTAGTTTAATTACTGCAATGTCGTTTTCTTATGTCGATATGTTATCGTATGGGGTTTCCTACTATCCTACTAATACACAGAGCAATGAATGTATCTGTCTGTCTTAGTTCTTTCTTCCGTGTACTAATATTACAATGTGAAAGTTTGTAAAGATGTTTGGATGTTTGTAAGTCCCTCACGCTCTAACCGTTGAACAGATTAAGCTGAAACTTGGCACAAGGATAGTTTGAATTCAGGAATTTTATTTTATCCCGAATATATGTTCCCTTGGAATAAATCCAATATTTTTTAAATTACTCTTCCGCGGACGAAGCCGCTTGCGTCGTCTAGTATACCATATTTTTTTCGAAAATCCCCCCCAATTTTTCGCAGTCAACTTTTATTTTTCTTTTAACGATTACTAGTGTATTCGCAGCAGTTTTATTTTCTAGTCGACATATTCTAACCTCCCACAGAGATTTGTCTGGAACGCCATTACAATAAAATCCTGGCGATCCCTGTTTTTAGCTCACTATTAATTAGGCATGCATGTTTAGGATGCTGTGCCGTCGTGCGGTGGAACTATATTAGATATTTATTTTATTTATGTGGGAAAAGCGATTCAGAAAGCGGTTGATCACTGTTCTGATAATATACCTAGATGTAAAAGTGTGTTTGTGTATTATTAATCTTTTTTACACCTAAAAATCGTAAGGGAAAAAAAATTAGAGGGTTTATTATTAAGTACGAAATATAAAGGATTATAAGGAGTTCAGAAATAGCTAGATGCATTCTGTATTATTATTAGATTCCCTAGAATTTGCATTACCGAATTACCATATGAAGGTACTTATTAGGTTGCTAAAACATATCAATTACATTATTAACAAAGTTGAATGATCATAATTAAAAAAAAAATTTGAACGTGTTTTTGTTTCGAGTGTTTTCCAATACCTGATTATAGTAAAAATATGAACATCCTAAGCTTATTATTAGAGCATTGTTTCCTTTAGGCAAACCGAGGGTGAATTACTAGTTATTACAAATCAAAGAGAGTAATTAAAATTGTAAAATCAAGTAGGTATGTTTCTCGTCAGTTACTCCTTTTTTTTGTAAAAATGTTGTTTTATTCATTTATAGACAGCGTGAAGTAATAAAATTAATTCTGACGCGTCCTGCACAAGGAAGAAAAAGTTTTGTATGAAGTTCCCACAAGGTGGGAAGATTTGAAATATCAGTTTGCAAAAACTACTTTCCGAATACATATTTATCTTTATGTCTTGAAGTAGAGTCCCTAAATATTTAATTAGGAGACTTGTGGTGTAGGTATATAACGTCGTAAATACACTACTATAATGTGTTATTGAAGTATAACATAAGCAAAAAAG
>LGAG01000153.1:172723-186629 GCA_001278395.1 Lerema accius
GTCGAAATTAACCATATGAGTGTGCCATTGGAAAGTCAATGAAAGACCGCTAGTGACAAACATTTCTGAAGCATTTCCGTGCTTCGAAGGGCATCTTAAGGCATTGGCCCTGGCACCTGTCAAACCATGTAGGAAGCCTTCAGGTATACAAATATCATTCACTTGGGTTGGCCACTAACCTATACTATTCGAACTGGAGCAGCGTGGTGGAGTATGCTACAGACTTCCTTAGTTATAAGGAGAAACCCTATGTCTAGAACTGTCATTAATGGGTTTAAATTTAATTTATTTGCATATCATCTTAAAATAAGTTACCAACAGAAACGCAATGCGTAATTATCTACTAATTGGTACCTACTTAAATTTAAATTACTTCACCCAAAAACATCACCCTGTATACAGTGTGCTATATAACATACGTATAGCACAATATACGCATGCCTTGTGGCTTTGTTGCGCTTTTAAAAAAGGCTTCGCGGGAACAATAGCGGCGTTCAGGTACATGTCCCGTCTGAGACTGCGGCAATAACGTATTATGAGAGCTTCATAATATTCGCACATACGGATCGGAAATTTGACGAGCTTGCTCGAAGATTTGAGGGTTAAAATTTGATTTTAGTTTAATTATTACAGTGTTATTATTAGAATGTCTTAAGACACGGTTGATCTTACTTTACGCTCGTGTTAGGTTGTCTTAAGATTAACTTTAAATTAAAGAGCAGATTAAAGTTTATTCGCTGCTTACTCTGTGTTTTAACACTAAATGATTTTACACCATAGATAAGACATCGATTAAAATACAAGACGTCGCGTCGTTACGAATAACATCGTTACCACTGAGTGACAAAAGCCTAATTTTTTTTTTTATTTATCACGTGCTGGGACAAATCGCTAATCATTATTATTTAAACAAATTTTTCATAATGACTTGGTGACATTTTTATTTACTTTATATCCAAAGTAATGACAGGAACTTATTGATCAAAGTTGGGTACCCCAGTGTCCGAAGATCGTACTATAAATGAGCTGAATAAAAAGCTTAGATCATTAATAAAAGCCACGGGAATAATCATCAGGACAGAAATCAGCCAGAATGACATAATTTAGGTTATTGTTAAAGTTCGATGCAATGTCCGCCCGTATGCATTCAAGCACAATTTCTCATCACGAACTAAACGCTGATTGCACTTAACTTTGTAGGTAACTGCTAAATAGCAATCATTTGAATACAATGTCAACCGTTTACGTTTTGTTACAAGGTTTAGTTTATTTATTACCTTTTTTATATCGTATATACACGTTAATATAAAGGCACAACTTAAATAATTTGTAATAGAAATTATGATTTATGTTATAAGTGGTTCAGTTTACAAAATAATCATGAAATAGGCGCTCACCTGAGTAATTCCTTAGGGGTATGTTTTTATTTCTACTAGTGCCATTTTACTAATAAGAAAAACTTGTGTTTGTTTATTGCTAACTATATACAGTTAGAAGTTGTAGTCAAGACGAAACAAAAGGAGAAAAAATGCTGTACCAAATTAATTATGATATACTGGTCAAAAGAGAAAAAAGGTTACCTAAAATAATATTATGTAAATTATAAGTAAGTATTATAGGTATTCGTATATCCAATAATTGTATAAAGTCGAGATTATACTAGTCTATAAATAAAATAGTTTCTTCAAAATATACTTTTCGTTCCATTACTGTAATTTTTGTCCGCTATAAAAAGCTAACGAATTCAAGCTATTTGGAATTCAAACAACGGAAGTAAGAGGGGACAAAATGGCGGACTTCCAGAAGAATAAATTTTAAAACAAATCCCAACTTTCACCAAACAAGTGAGTGAAAACAAAACAAAAGATTTACGTGTAAACTTTTATAAAGCTTAGAATTAGTTACTCGTATTCAAATTAAGCGAGAATTTTGTTTGTCTTGAAATGTTTTAACAATTAGCTTTGCTTACAATGACTGTCAACCGTTGGAGATATAAAAACATGTTTTTATATATAAAATAAAATTAAATTAAATTATTTTCTTGATATTTTAGTCACTGAGCAAAATATGATTTGATAGTTTTTTTGTTTATTTTATTACTGTTTTACGGCTGGATATAGCTAATCCTAGGATTAACTTTAATTCAAAGAGGAAATTAGTATCCTTCCTGCTTATTCCGTGTGTATTAAGTATTTACTAAATGCTGTTAAACCAGAAATAAAACATCGATTAAATTTAGTCATTGTTTGTTATTATTACCACATTTTAATAAAAGTCCAGTAATCGCCATAAATTATAATTTAAGCAATATTCTATCCTAAAGCGCAGCAATTACTTACAAAAAATTGAATTTATTCATCAAACACACGAAACCCAATTCTGGCGCGAACTTTTTAATTCCTACTTCCAATAAGGTCTTCAAAGTGCCATCGAAAATAATTTCGATCCTCACTAATTACATTTTGTCGTAGATTGCACGCTTGAGGCGAGAAATCTCTTAATTTTGTGAGCGTTTTACTCTTAAATTTGTTAGCGATTTCTTGTTAAGTGCAAAAGGGCATTAAGTTCATGCTCCATGGCTGGAACCTACTACAGTAACTGTATTACTTTAACTTACACCAATTTTAGGCTGCCTTCAAGTATTACAAAACGCAATTTTTGAGGATTTTTGACCTCTCTCCTCCCATGTAACGCGCGGTAACGTTTTTATGTACCCTCCTTCCCCCTCCCCATACGTTACGTAACACATAAATTATGTTCCCTAGTTTTTATAATAATAAAAAAAAACAATATTACGTAACGCGTTGTCTGACCGATAGTAGACGCAAACATACGAACCACTTTTTTCGGTTATTTACTAAGAATTTCACATAAGTATACAACATTATTAGTAACATTTAAATTAAGAATTTTGTCAGTATTTCTGTCACGTCAAATCATAATTTATATACAGCTTCCATAGAACTTTATCATTTTAATTCTACTTATTTATGACTCTATTAGTTTGGGTGCCTCATAAACTTGTCGGCTTAACATTCGAACATAAAATCAAGAGAACAAATAAAAATAAATTAATTTGACCCTTGATTTTTATATTTTATTATAGGTATATTGTTAAAAATATGACTTAATACACTTGAGATATAAATTGTGTTCATAAGCAAGAAACCTTTAAAATTCGAATGTATAGGGGATTTTAGACACGAAATACAAAAGCATTTTTGTGACTTATTTTGTCATTATAAAAAACCTCTTGTAAAATTTGTACTTTGACTCTAACCTCCTTATTTACAACATTGATTAACTTTAAACGATGTCTTATCTCTGATTTAATAATATTCAGTACTAATAAACACACACAGTAAGTAAGAGTCAACCCTAATTTGCTTTTTGAGTTTAACTTACTCCGAGGATTAGTTAGTACGACGCTAAATTCAGACTATCCCTGTATTAAGAGAGGTTTATTAAAAAGGCTGTTACATTCATACCTATTTCTACATAGGTAACTCTAATCAATTGGACGTAACGAATGGAATATTGGTAACGTATTCAATTAAAAACACAACGTCCAAGGATTATGATACATATTCATTTACCTGTACTCGGCTCTCATTTCAGTAGAGATCGGAGTCTGGTTCTTGTAGGGAGTTGAAGTATGGATACGGAGTTTTTATATTGAAATAGCAGTTTTTATTACTAGTATACAAGGTGTGACGTAACTTTCATCAAAAATATCATGCAGTGACAAATGTGTTAAAGGGTTATTGTTTTAAAATCGTTAAATAAATAGTTTAACACTTTCGCCACTACCACGGGGGTGATCACTTACTATCAGGTGACCTGCCTGGTCATTTGCTTGTCAGACATAAAAAAACTTTTTAAGGCCTTCCTACGACATTCCAGTTTATTATCTTTTTACCTTTGAACGATGGTTTGGGATAGTAACCATTGCTAGATGCAGTTCGTCAAGTTACAATTAAAGCAACAGCTACAAATCTGTTGGTAGAACTACGTACCCCAGTCAGGAATCGAACCTGGAACTTTATGTAGGGTTATTGCTTATAAAGTATGGTATTTATTACAAAAATTCTTACAATCCAAGCCGTTTCCATATCAAGTAGCAACCGCCTCTCACAGCAGTAATTGAAATCGTCTGGTCAGGAAAATCTACAATAGAATTTTTACAAATGAAAATATAAAAGTGGCGACTTCACATCTAATTTCGAGGCGCTGGGAGGTGCTAATTCAGAGGTTAAATTGGTTTTTCAGTTAAACTCCGGTTGTGAGACAAGCACGAATTATTATCGATATCGTATTGCTAATGTCAAGCGTTCTGATAACTTCAGTTCTATAACTAGGATACGATTGAAAATCTAAGTTTTTTAATAAACTGTAATATAACTAGTACATGTATATTATACACATACATATAATAAATATGTATACATGGGGTTCAGATGGGTTCAACTTTGGACCCCTTTTTAAATGTAAAATTGCCCTTTTTAATTATTTAAAAAAGGATCAAGTAATCCGAGATTTGGCAGTTAAATTTTTAGAAAAAGAAGCTACAACCATGCAATATAATATAAAATATTGTTAGCAGAGCATTTTAACTAGTTCAATATTAGGTATTGCATGAAAAAAAAATATAATAAAAAAAAAGTTAGCGATATCGAAAGTCTCATGCAAGGCTTACATGTATAAACGTTTCAGGTATCTGAAGAAAACCTGCTATGAATTTATGTTTCCCTGGTACGTGAAGAGGTATAAATCAATGGAAATACTGCTAGAATTTTATTTCTAAAGAAATAAACTCAACATGAGAATAGAAGAGGTTTTTAAAAGCTTGTAAGATTTCAATAGAATAAAACATTATTTTGTTTATTCTATTATTAAATGAAATACGTCTCAAGACGAACAGAATAAATAAATACATGAATAATAAATGGAATTCACCGCGATTTTTAACCGACAGTGTAGTAAGGAGGGTAATGTTTACAATACGTATGTATGTAAATTTTTTTGGCACGCTCTAGAGTTTAAGCGGCAACACGGATTTTAATATAAGGGATGCTATTGGATTCGTCTCAAATATGCAAGTGTAAATATTTGAACATTAAAAAAAAAAAAATTTAATATCCCACATTTGCGAAAATTTTATCCCTTCCATATTTGTGATATTTTTATCCCGTAAAAGCTCTTAAGATGGCAGCCCTACTACAGTTAAACAGTTAAGTTAAACTGTAGTTGATAGTATAATTTATCCCGTTCAACTACACCCAGGGACCGAGATTTATCCTCCTTCCCTTACCGAGTTACTCTTCCCTTACCGAGTCATTTACCCCAATCTTACCCATCGATACTAGTTTAACCGAATCACTGAACAAATATGTGGGTCATTGAACTATTACATGTCTTTAGTTACCAGCTAGGTACATATTATAGTTAATATATTATAATTCTTATTATCATTATAACAACACAACTGTCTTATAGCTGGGCTCAGGTTTTCTCTCACAATGTGAAGGTTGCAGACCATAGACATGGGTAATACTACACATATGTATATAGCTAGTTTTCTCTCTCAAATGGCATAAAAAGATGAATGTTTAAATAAATTACTAAATGATATTAGTAGGCAAGTGAAAAACCGATGGTATTTCAGAACAGAACATACTGGCCTCAACTTGGTATTCTAACATCAGGTCCTAGGAATGTAACGGGCGGGTTCTCTCGTGAATAACAAGGTGGGTCGGATTTTTAACATTTTCTCACTCGCTCAACCGTCCCTCGACTACGGAATTCCGAATGTTTGGCTGTATTGAGATGCGAAAAAACGAATTCATTCGCCGAGAACTAAGGTCGTGGTTTGGTTTGTAGAGCATTATGATTACATGTTATTATTTTATTTATTTTTAGTTAGGATTTTAAATTACAATACGTAATTAATAACTCACAATCTATGTTACAGATCATGTTATCAAGACAAAGACCTTCCTTGTTGTCTGTATTCTTAATTATTAATTTATACCACACATCGAGTTTTAATGCGGTTTAAATAAATAAATTGCGTGATTAAATAAGAAGGTTTGTACTTTGTAGATTTACAGTCGGTAGTTAATGAAACCTTTATTGTATTACATTTTTGATCAGAACTACTTGTACCTTTCGGTCCAACTAGTATGGTCATGATAAGTATAACGTAATATTTCCGTTCAATAGTGCAGGATTTTGAAGAAATTACAAGAAACTTACAAAAAAGGAAAAGATATATGTCACCATTAGGCTAAACACAAACAACTTATCATATTTCACATGACGGTAGCAGGTCAAAGCAGTAATTATACCACAATTTATTCCAAGAAACCATTTCGTACCATGCTCATCCCATGTACTAATCGCTCTAAATACAACGGAATAAGATTCAAACTCCATCGCTACAATACGTCGCTAAAAAGCAGACAATTCCTGATGATAACCAGAACAACAGAGCGTCGTCTAGTTTAACAAGAGCTCTAGGGAACTGAAGGTTATACCCGGTTTAGTCCTAGCTAAGTTGGAAGGGAGGGGCAGGGTAGGTCAAGTTATGGTGGTGATTGCGTGCCACCCGTAGCGACCTCACAGCTTGATGGTGACTCACAAAGATCGGTCTTACTCGAAAATAATCAATGAGCTTACTGATTCTTGAAACTTAGCTTCCACATAAATTTTATGTAGCCATGTCAGCCTGGGAAAACTTCTAATGAAGCTAAATTCCGAAAAATAATTTGTAAACACTGAGGAAAAATCCGGAGAAAAAGTAATTTGATAGCTAGTTCGTGAGAATTTTTCGGGATGAAGTTTAATGAAGTAGTTAGATAATTCGTAAAAAAGTTTAGGACATAGCAGGATAGATTTTATTCAAACTGTAATTCCCTCAGTATGATTTGGACGTTAATACGTCGAATTTATTTTAATTAAACTTGACTTATATTGGAAATGAATTCACATGGTATTCAGCCAATATTTTATAATTTTAAATTACCACGGACAAAGTCTAGTTGTTAATATAATAACTACCTTTAATCCAGTAGCTTTTTCATTACTCGTTGATTCTTCGCACTTGCCAAAACATTTCTGTTGACGTCAATTCTCATGACCCACAAAACGCTGTCATAAACTGTCTCACGTCTCCCATGTGACATCTCATTTTCCTAATATTCTTATTAGAATATTCTTCAGAAATATGGAAAATACTCGTAAATACATTAAGGGCGTCTGTCTGCACCTGATCTTTGAAATGACTGAATATTTGTAACATAAAGGATTATATTAAATCTTCAAACTTTTGCTAGCTTCAGTTGCCTCTACCAACACTCTGGTCTCCTGGTATGCGATAGGAATCATTAGCTCCAATATCTATACATAATGGTTGCCGGACTACAAAATAACTGACCTTTCTTTCTTGACAAAAGTCTTTTTGTTAGCATCCTCCAAAACACCTTCACAAAAAGTTGATATACTCAGTACAATCACTTAGAAAGATCATATTATGCGCCCTAAAAATCTGACATTAAAATAGGATAAAATGTATCACCTGAACTTAACGTGCCATGCTACTTTCTGAAGTGGTCGTTTTGTTACTAGATACTACAATTACTTAGATAGAGCTATGCAGGTACAATATGGAATTACTTATCAAAGCGTACGTTAGCTAAAGTACCTACTGCTCAACTGTTTTTGATTCTCACAACAAGAAATATTGCTTGATGAAAAGGTAGGTACTGTAAATGTTCACAACGTATCTAGACGACCACCATCATTCTACTCTTTTTTATCCGACTACCCAAGAAGGTTAATGTTTTTCGAACGTATGTAGGTATGTATGTATGTCCATTTCTATATTTTTTCAAATATACCCTCCATTTTATAAAGTATACGAGTAAATGCCTCAATGCGTCAAAATGTATGCGAATAACATTGAATTGAAAAAATGTTGACGTAATTTTTCCTCATCAATATGCGCCTTAAAGGTATCTTTTAACGCTAACGCTAACAGAAAACTTTTTTCTTTTCAGGCTAAGTTTAAAAGCGATGGAATCGTTACATTTTTAATTCACAAATGCCCAAGTAAAATGCATTTACAAACATCTGTAGCACGCGACCTCTATGAGCAAATATCATTTGAATGTCACTTTTGAAGTCGATATTATCTATTTGTTTAAGGTATTATTTGTTTTAAGTTGTTTAACTAGGTCGCTGTACCAACGGAAAAAAATAATTTGTATTTCTCTACAATGTAATGTATCGGAACCAAATACATTTTTTTTTCTTTATTTTTTAAGTTTAATCTTTAATCAATATTTAAATATAAAGGCAAAATATTAATTAAGTACTACTTACTATGTATTTTTGATGAAGGAAAATATACATAGGATAATTATAATACAAGATGAAGCACGATGAAGATATAAGCACGCTCGCTGCGACTTGAAGAGGCGAAAACAACCCAACCGACCTATTTTTTAAAGTACAACCGAGACGGCAAATAAATTATAGACTATAATACGGGCACAATGTAATGAGAACAATTTTCTGGTTGTTTAGTAAAGACTTCATATTATTCGAGATTTTTTAAAGATTTTTTTAAAATGTTTTCAAAAATTCAAATTATAATTGAGACGAATACAAAGACACCACACAATGAAATCCATCAAGCTTTTTAGACTGTAGGGCGTGCGAAAGAATTGGACATACATACTCGAAAAATATTACCCTCCATACCTACGCTGTGAAGAGAATAATTTTTTTTTAAATAATTTACACAGAAACAGACTATAGTTTATACTATGTGGTTAAGTACCCTCTGAGTGGGATATATAACCTGGCTCGTTAAGCTGCATGGGCAGCCACGGGCGTCGGTATTTTATAACGAGTGTACAGCCACCCTAAACTCGACTACATTGATTTTTACAATCCTTTTAGTGATGTGCGATAAGTATTTTTTGTTGATATCGATAAATTTTATGAAATTCAAGTTATTTTCAGAAACAAAAAAACTTTTTATTACGTTGGGGTTACTATTGTAGACTAGAATATTTTTTTACCTTTTTTTTAAACTGTTTCTATTCTTGTTTCTACTGTCACAATTTTTTTCAATCACAATATTGAAAATGTCCATCGTAATTTGTCGCTTAATGAATCGCAAATATGTTTATAGAAGTACCGAACTATTTTGTTTGGTTACTAAATAAAGAATAAATAAGTATATGTTAATAAAGTGCACGTCAAAGATTTATATTTTTCTGTACTCTTTAGTATACATACATTCAGAGCTATGCCATAACCTATTCATGTGAGGTGTGAGAACACAAACTTTTCAATACTGAATACTCAATAGCTATATATATTATAATTTACGATGTTATGAATCGGAACAGTTTTGATATACCTACGCGTATAAAAATAATAAATAATTGTTCAAAAATAAAGTCAAATAAGTGTTTAGTACGAAATAATTTTTATTTTTGCAATAATAAAAAACTGTTTGACATCCCTGGAATACAATTTTTTGGGCATTTACAAGTGAGGTTTTTTCGAATTTTTTAATAATATTTTTCAACTCAACGTTTTAGACCTTCAATTATTGTCGATATGCTAAGCAATGCACATCACTACTGCTTGAATTGAGTCATTAGTGCAACACTGGTTCCCTTACAGTTGTTATGAACAGTTTCCTTGTAAAATAACAATAAAATTATGATTTGCATCTGTGCTGTAAACTGAGCTCGTGTAGTACCATTAAGTACTTAAAACTCAAAGAATACTCCTACGTTTTTGCGTTTCACTTTTGCTTGCCGCATTTATTTGCGTAATTTAGTTTAACCCTATCCATTTCTAAGTTTTATGATATCTAAAGGTCATTGACAGAGCTTAGGCTAGACGTACACGGGTTGCTTCAAGCGGTCGCAACGTGAAGCAGTTGACATGCTTGTATAAACCGGGTGCTTAGCTGCTCATGTATGACTGTCATAACCCACGCTACTGCTTGAAGCTGTTGATTGCTTCAAACAGTCCGTGTATTGCTTCTTTTATCTTTAGCAACTACTATTATTAACGATAGTGGGAATTCCTAATCTTTTTAAACCGCTTCATATTTACAAGTTTAGTAAGATCTTGGCGCCGTAACATAAAATACATAATGAAGGTTTCCTTATTTAATTTTTATTTTAGTAGGTACTTGCTTTTTTTGTATTGTATTGTATTGTGTCATCACCATGGCGAAATAATTTTTTCTTTATTTCTTTTACTTAAGGCTTTGGGTTAACGACCTCACAGTTCTATCAACAAGACAGTAATAGGTTTAAGAAACTGTAACTCGGTCGATCACACTCGAATCACAAACGAACTTAGCCTACTCGTACACTTGCTAAGACCAATTCAATGAAAGAACCAGTTGACAAACCAACGTACCTTGGTTTAACCCCTCGAGTGACTATTCTAGAGACCCGCTTACGTCATCCTCATTAAGAGTGGTGGCCCTATTTCTGCGACGTTCATGTTTTATCTTCATCTTATTTTCTCACGGGAAATGCAAAAGTAGGAAAAAATGTGGAAATAATTCATCGTGGTTCTACTCTGTAGCGTAAAAGACAAAGGATATTTTTCTTTTATAATATCCTTTTGATTTTTTATGAAAGAAAGAAAGAAAAAATTAGATTAAGTACTTTCATATACATAACTCAGACCAAAAAATGTATAGACTATAGAACAAAAAATGAAATCAATTTGACTTATGACACAGAGCACGGCCTGTCGATCAATGTAGTGGGAAACGTTATCATTTGATGAGTACGTTATGTTTTTTCTACTACGCTCATTTGTTCTGAAATCTGTCTATACATGTATGTCTTTTTGGTCCATGATATCTACATATACATAGGTACATAAGGTATTCAAATTGTTGTAAATTTACTGTGTCATGTGTGCCATAGAGCATGAACCACGCAAATAGACAAAGAACACTTCAAAAACAAATATTAAAATCATCATTCTGCCTAACTGGGAACAGAACCCAGGACCCGAATAGCGGTCTGCCATGACAGTAGATAGAAAAATAATTGACATTGACATCTGTCAGATATAATAGAACCAGTCTATAGTCTATACTTTGATATGAGTTACAGTCGAAATTGGATCCCAAAGCCAGTTGTCTACTAATATTATAATTTAAATTTTTTGTTGTGACAACTTTCTTTTTATTACATCGAAGACCATTGTCAGATTATATTTTCGCCGCGAAATGAGTATTTACGTTGACAGTGGATTTGGCGGGAAAAATATAAAATGCGCGTCAAAAAATAAATTTAATTACATTTCCTTTTAGAAACATTACCGATGGTAACATTAGCAGCTATTTTTGGTTTTAGCTTCTAGGTGATCCAGTTTTGCTAGACGTTTTATTAATTCACTACATATTAAGGAGCCATCTAGTGTCAAAAATGTACTTAAGTATATAAAATAGAAAGACTGTTATTAAACACTAAGAACTTCATTCAATTATAGATGTCGGCGTCTTTTTTTCAATGTCTCCCAATAATCGATTGGATTGACCCAAAATTATTATAAATTTTTACAATAATGTCATCGAAATCTGTGGTCTACTTTTCTTGAACTCTAAAACTTGTAGCGATAAAAGATTTACGAGTAATATAGTTTAGCGTTTACAGAGCAAACAAAAAAAGTTTAACATGCCAGCAACAAAACCTGATTATTTTTTTCGTTCTATATTTTTTATAACCACATTTTTTTTTTCCGTAGGAGGAACCTACTCCATTTTTAAGTAGGTAAGGTAGCGTAATATCTTGAAAATGCAAGTAGATTGCCTATTAGTAAACGACGTTAACGTATCAATAATTTACACAGTCACAGAGTAGTTAGTATCCTTTGAAGTATGTTAAACGGGCACCGACATTGTTTGCTTGCAACATCAAATATTGACGGACTTGCTTACGACTGATCGCGGCTACGATAACTAGAGCTATGTTTAAAATGTATCTAACACACTATAACACTATAAAAAGGAGTTATTTTCTAAGTAACTTAAGTTCCTGTACCTAACACATATAAGTTTCAATCAGTTATATTCCAAAAACTTCGTCAATTTGAACTTTAAATTACAGCGCTTACCGTTGGACTATCTTACGAACTCACCTACTTGCTTCCTTTTAAATCTATAAAAGTAATTCAGTCAGCCATTTGGGGCCCTGACACCCTGGATAAGGGCCCCGTGTGTCCTATAATAAAGACAGAACTACCGTTCTTATACGTACAACGTATGTAGGTAAATGTAGCTGCATTTAGCTGCACACGTTTGCATGGCAAATCAAATATTGATCAGTCGGCCGTCGGTCTGAATAACGTTTTAGTCGATGGGATGTGAAGGTTATACACGATACAGTTAGTTGTTTGAGGTAAATAAATTATTATTACTTACTTGATTAGTAAGTAGGACAGACCAAAAAATATATAGACGCAATCTTCGGAAAAAGCAACGTTAATAGCATATGATAACGACGTCCAGGAACTAGGCACCACAATTTCGAGTTACAACAATTTTGAGGTATGTTCTGGGCTTGTTCTACATTGTTCCAAAACGATTTAGGGCTGAGAATGGAACTTTCAGAGAAAATGACAAAAAACACTTTTTTGAGCCGGCACCACACTTTAAAGTATCAGAATTTTGAAGGTTCTTCTATGTAGTTCTAGCATTGTTCTGTATTGTTCCAAAATATTATACCTCAATACCTCTAAATATTGTAAAAGTTAATGATACGTTGTTTCCTATATTTAGGTATATGACTGTCGATTCGTTTAACATCTTAACAATTCAACCTTTCAACGCAAAACCGATTAAATATATCGCTGACACTAACCCCATAGTAAAGTTCACACGTTTAAAACTGCCATAAATTAGGCTTGTAAAGTTTTTTACGAAGTCTAGACAAATTGAGTTAAACTTGAACTAGAGTTCAATTCGGATAATGCTGTGTAGGAATGTAATTTAGAAATATTATGTCTAATTATCTTAGACTATTCACCATTATGATAGCTTTTTACCTGACTGCATTAAATAATAATAATTATTATTATTTATTTATTTCAGATAACAGAGATCCATACAAATTATGCAAATGACAGAAAAAAAATACAATAAAATTAACATTAAAATTAAATTAAAATTATAATTGATTAAGTACAATTCATGTCAAAAAGATAAAAAATTTATTCAATAGAAATTTTTAATAAAAAGGTGTATAATAATTTTTTTATAATGCAAAACTTATACCCCCATATTAGGCTATGTTAGGCTATAAACTGAGAACAAAAAAAATATTTTTTTTATTCAAATTTCTGCCTTGCTGGGAATTGAACCTAGGACTCATTAAACGACGGTCTGGTATAGTAACCTTTGTGTCATACGAGTCTTTAGCGGAAGGTCATATTTTTATAACGTATATGTATGTATGTATGTACATTTCTTTGGGGCGATATATAACCCAAACGACTTAAGGGAATTTGACGTATGAGGTGTGTTTGAATTTGTCCCCGTTAAGGATATGATATCAAATATCATTGGCCATGTATTTATATACTAGGTACTACACATTACTATCATAACGAAATCCAACTTGGCAACTAGTCAGCTATTAATATCCATTACCGCTTTTAAATGAAAACGATCCTCAAAAAAATTGAATTGTGCGTAATGTACGTTGTGCGCATGAAACAAATCATGAGAAATCACATTAGGGTGTTAATACACTTTAAGGCACCCTTGTGCGTAAGTGCATTTACAATGAGTGTATAGCAACAATGGGAGTGTGCGCTTTTAATATTATAATGCTAGTTAAAAAGTTACGTACTT
>LGAG01000153.1:196433-222868 GCA_001278395.1 Lerema accius
AGTTCCCTTCTTTAAATAACTGAGCAATACGTAACTTTTGCCTATTAAGAGCACCTACGAGTTCATATCCCACAGTTAATGTCTAGTAAAAACCGCCTCAATTTTAATACCGCACAAACTTGGATGTGACCCAGAACAATGACCTATTAATAAAACTCTCAGCACAGAAATACAAAAAAATAATGGCCAACTCCTAAATATATCGTAAAATGAAATCATAAACTATCACGACCAGCAAACGCGCTTTTAAAATTCTACTTTTATTGCTCTAATAAAAAATTCCGACGCCACTTACGACAATAACATGTGCGAACTAACGCGGTTTTAGAGCGGTAGCGGAAGCGGGTAAGAACTTCGGAAAATTGAACATCGTAGTGTAACTATATCGTAGTGAATTTTATTATAGCTTAATTAGAAATTTAAGTAAGCAACGCTGGTTGATCTATGAAGTCTCCTTTTTATGTCGTTATTTCATTAACAATGATAGAAGCAATACTTAATCAATTATTTTGGGTATCGTGCAAAGTCCATAACATACAAAAAATATTGTACAAACAACAATAAAAATGTTCTTTGCAAATTTTATAACTTACAAAAGTAAGTGTTATTTTGAACGGAACTTTACAGAGCTTTGTAAAGCTGGATTTAGAAAAGCAAATTGCTGTAGGTACGTACCAATATGTATTTCTATACCGGCTTCTGATGACATGAATATTGGGATTAAGTATTTAAGTATATTTTACTAGCAATCACCCGCGACTCCACCCGCGTAATTTTGCCGTTTTCGCATTTTTTTTATTGCTGCTCCTCTACTATTCATCATAGCGTGATGTTATATAGCCTATAGCCTTCCTCGATAAATGGACTATCTTGCACTAAAATAATTTTTCAAATCGGTCCAGTAGTTCCTGAGATTAGCGTGTTTAAATAAACAAACTCTTTAGCTTTATATTGGCCCCAACCCATTAACGGCCCACTACTGAGCACAGGTCTCTCCTCATAACTGAGGAGGCCTAGAGCAGACTCCAACACGCTGCTCCAGTGCGGATTGGCGGAGGGGTTAGTGGCCAACCCAAGTGTCGGAAATTTTTATGCCACCCAAAGGCATCCGACATGGCTAACGATTGTCACCTAACGGTAACAACCGGGACCGACAGCTTAACGTGCCCTCCGAAGCACGGAAACGCTCAAGATATTTTTGCCACTAGCGGTCACCCATCCACTTACCGACCGCGCCCGCAGTTGCTTAACTTTGTCGATCGCTTAGGATCGACGCAAGCCGCCTGACTATGAGCGCTTCAATTATGTTATTAGCATAGCGAGCTTTATATTATTAGCATAGATAGGTACTTAATATATACCCGCTTCTATTCTAGACTTCATTAAGTATTATTCGTATTTCTAGTATTATTATTCCAAGTTATAATAAACAGTGCAATAAATGCTAAAGACATTTCAGAAATACAATTTTATTGCAGAAACAGAAATAGCTACTTAGTTTTTAATACTGATTATTGAAACAGAGACTAAATTAAAGTCGATGATTTTATTGCTGTTTTGAAATAAGTATAATATTTTTTTTAATAAAAAGGTAATTAAAAATATCACTTCCACTTATAGCCTCGCAATGGAATATCCTATGTTGTGAATGCCATAGAAGACGAAATTACAGACAGACAGAACAGAAATTGATACCTATTTATCTTTTAAATTTTTGACACTCTGGGAACCGAACTTTGAAATTTTTTAACAACCTATTGTCGTCATTACAGTAACTGTTTTTAAGGGCAGAGGGTGCTGCTATTAAAAAAAAAATAAAGCCTATACCACTCTCAGGAATAAGACGAATCCAATGACACTTAATATGTTAAAATTCGTCAAGCTTTTTATTGTTTGGACTGTAGAGCTAGCCAAAGAAACAGACATACATACGCTTAAAAAACAGTAGGTACCGTCTTTTTGATATAGTCTGGCAAAAACATCTGTCTACTTAGATATCAAAGATCTTCATTGACTTTATCCGCTTAAAACTTTAAAATAACATTAAACTTTTAATTCTCACAAAATAAACAAGACTTGCTAAAAGCTTTCCATACAAGATTGATAGATTTTCCGATGAAATATTTCACCAGCGCTCGTGAACTGGAGAATATTTACAACGCAACGCAACATTGTTTTAAGGCTGTTTTCTCGGAATAGTCTCTCGTTGGAAGGTCCAGGAATTACTGAAGACGATCCCTTCTCCGTACAAGGTCCCTGGAGAAAATCTTTTATGAAAATTTTCCTGGGGGCAATCCTTTTTTGACCGCATGCTTAAGATGTTTCGTCACCGACAGCTATGAAAGATAAACTATGCTTGCAGTTGCAACCGTATTTCAAATATATACCTAGACGACCCCGTAGCCTAGTTGGTAGTGGCCCCGACTGCGAAGCCAGAAGTCCCGGGTTTGATTCCCGACTGGGGCAGATATTTATGTGTCAGATAAATGGTTGTTCTCGAGTCATGGGTGTTAGTAATGTGTTGTTTCTGTTGTCCATGCCACCCGCGACACAGAGAATCCTACTGCGGGGGTATGAGTGAGTTAGTTATTATTTCGGATGATATCGTTAGGTTAGCTTAGGTGACAAGCATTCGGCCATGGCGGAGTTCCTTAGGCGCAATTAAAAATTCCACCACTTGGGTTGGCTACTACAGTTGCTTAATTTTGTCGTATTTCTTCGTAATTTTTTCTCTCTTATCCTTAGAAGTACAACAAGTCTTTCAGCCTAAGGCTACTAAGAAATATGATCTAGACTTTATTGGACTACTGAAGCAAAGTTCTAACTAGGTACGGTCTAAATGGCTCATGTAGTCCCCAATGTAGTACAAATTTTGCGCCCAAATATATCTTGGCATTTAAGTTTTCTCTTTAAATATTTCACCAAACTTATATAGTATAATATTTTATTATTCCTTTGTTTTCTTCGTTTTTATTATTCATTTTAGCCCCAGACTATTTTAGTCGGTAAATTACTGGCCACTTGATTAAAATAATAGCTTAGTTCAAACAAGGTGTAAATCACAGTAATGTTATCTTATACGTGCTTGGTACCATACCATAGTTCCTACCAGCGGCCGTATACATACATCTTTCTCGACTTATAACATAAAGTAGTACGAACACTAGGTCCTTACGTTTAAAGGAATCTTTTTCCTTATTTTAAGTTGGGTTTGAAGAGATAAATGAAACTATTCAACGGCGATTCTATTCCGTTTCGCTGAGAGAGCGGAAATTGCTACAATAACGACAATGTGGCGCTTGAATGGACTAAAGTGGTCGCGCTCAGGACTCGATATTCGTTCGATGGTGCCAGGAAAAATGGCGCTCATTTATTGATAAGGACAGCCTTTAATTGCTGATCTTGAAGGATAGAATTTTAAGAGACGAAGAATGGGGCTTTCTTATTGTTATGCTATCCAAATTCTGGTTTTTATACTATCAGAGGCCTAGGAACTGATAAAAAGTAGCCTCCATAAATCTGTGATGAGGTAAGGATCCTTGCAAGAATCAAAGAAGAATCAAAAATGCTATTCCTTGCGCTCTTGTACGGCAAATAATTATCATAATTATTATCTATTTAATGGCCAGCAAGTATTATAACCTAAGACGTTAATTTTTAGAGGGCATTAGGGTTTATGACTTTAACAGGGATATATTTTACGATTCTCAACCAATAGAAAACAATGGGAAATAAATCTTAAACATATAATCAATAAAATGCTGAAAATCCTTGATGCTATTTTTGTTTGTGAATATGCAATTAGTGCAAGACAAAGTTCACAGGGTTAGCTTGTAGATAATTATGATATTTTTACCACTAAGTTTCCCGTAAAGTTATGATATTTAAACATTTTTGTATGACCTTTTAAGAATAGGTAATGTTGTGAAATCCCAGCGAAATACAGCTAAGGTCCAAAAAGGGTGAGTTATTTTCGCGTCCGTAATTATTTTTGGCTTTTCGTATATAACGAGGATTAACTGTAATTAGACTGGCCTTTTTTTAAATTCAGAAGTGAGATAAACACCGCTTTTTTCATTGGATCGTTATCAAGTGGGTAGTCGTAAGTTATGAGGGTAGAGCGAAAATAAAAAATTTAAACATTTTATAAAATTAATCTAGGTATTTACAATTTAAGTAGACCGTAGGTACGTGAAGAGTTAAACTTTCGCTACATTTTAATAAATAATGCAGACTCAGATTTCCTTGTAATGGTATTGTCCTGTACGTTCCCTAGATGGCGTTGTAACATATTCCATAATACTGGATTTATTATTGTTGATGAAAAGATAAAACTAAGTTAAGTGGCATTATAACAGTTTTAACATGCAATAATACGTACTTTTAAACACATAAATAAATTCAGAGCTCAAAGACGCATGTAGTACAGCACAGACTAACATTTCAAACATTTTTTTATATGACATAGTAATATATGATAATGAGATTATTTTTCCAATTTTCAAAATACAATAAATTTATAACATCCCCTTCTACTAGATCAATTAAAACTCAAGTTATTGCAACAATTTCCACGGTTAAATCAAGTAACTTGCAGTAATTCAACCAACATCCTTGACCAAAATAAAAAGCATTTACTAAAAACATTTTCACCGCAATCATTCAAAGTATTTTCGTAGTTATCACGTCATCAGTTCAAGTACGGTTTTATCTTCGCCCATCTCTCATGACTTGACACGAAGACCACGGCACGGTACTAGAATTCACATCCATTTGTCAAAGTCAGGTTGTAGATTTATTAGTATTTATGGTGGTGTCGGCCCACTAACCTAACACCCTGCTACGGGACCTTGAATGTGTAATGCAAATTGTTCATTTTATGGATTAATAGTTGCACTTCAAAGTGCAGGATGCACGCTATACGCTACGCGAGTATACTTTGGGTATAGAGTATTTTAGACGGTGAAAATTTTGACTGCACTTACAGTGTGACTATAGTTAGTTATCGTAGATTTTTTAGGCACTAAGGTGAGCAATTTAGAAAGTTCATTTCACAATTTACACGAAAGGAGAAATTGATGGACGATACTTATAATTATTTAAAATGGCATAAAATAAAAAAAATAGCAGATACAGAAATAACAGGTACTTATTACATAGAAAAAAAATGTTTTCATACCAAGTAAAGTTCAGGGTTATCAAGACAATATTACCGCGAAAAAAAATTGCTAATCATTTTTCATTTGCAGTTTAGAGAACTTTTCAGACAACCTTTGGGACGTGCAAGAAAGTATCTAGTATTAAAAGAAAACAGTTCCATCTCGTTTTCTACGTATCAACCATGCCATACATCTTGGGTCTCTACAGAATAAACTTGCTCACACAAAATGCCCTCAGAGATTTGAATTGACATCGACACATCAATCTATCGATCTTTTAATAGGTGCTTTGTCTAAATTTTAAAGTTTTGTGTCTCTATTTGTATTTTTAGAATACCTGTGTCTTATTTGGTAGCTATCACGCCTGCGAGGGTCCTAGGTTCAGTAGTACTATATATCGTTAGATATCTATCGTCATGCCCCGTCGATGATTCGCAGAACTTTTGACATTTACGTTAGCTGCTCTAGACTTCCTTAACTTTATGCTGTTAATTACTAAATTCAAGATAAGTAATTATGTATTCGTGATATATCTCATCTGTTATCTATTATAAAAATATATAGACAGAAACTTCGGAGCAAATAGTAGTAATAGAAAAAAACATAACGTACTTATCAAATGATAACGTTTCTCGGTACATTGTTCGACAGGCCGTGTCTGGGACATACCTCAAATCGTAAAAAAAAGAAAAACAATGACTTACATTTTTTTTTCTAAAGACTTAGTCTGTACATTTTTATTGACTATGATTTGACCATGATCTTTCAAGTCTAAAATGAATTACTTATAACGTCTTTAACCGAATATATCTCGAGTACGAGCCACGTGTAACTCCCGGTAATTACCACTAGTATTCTATCTCCATGACACTCCTAATATATTAACTTTAAGAGCAACCCTTCATATGAACTGAAGGTGTAACACAACCTGCCTGATCAATCAATCATAATTTCCTTCGAGGGTCTAAATATTACTAAGTCTCAAGTACGTTCTGAAACTAGTTTCATAATATAGCGGGGAATATTGATCTGAATTAGAGGATTTGTTTGTCTACAGTTGAGAATAGTCAAACTTCTTATGACTGGACCTGGCAGCAAAATTAGTATAGTAAGTGTTCAAGTACAAAGTTATTTAAACACTCAGTTGAGAGGGTACTTAGTGGCTCTGTGCAAATTAGTTTTATTTTGTTGACCGTTGAAAAAATAAGGTGTTAGGTACAAGAATGCGGATGAAAATCAGATTTTCTTTTTTTATGTTTTATAAGTAAATATTTGACACCTAAAACTAAACATCTCATGTAGTTTATTAGGTTTAGTGTCTACCTTCATTATTATTATTAGTATATAGTTCACAGTTGACACGAGTAATGTCATTGCAATAGCAGCTTAAAAGCCCCCTAATTTCTTCCTAGCATAGAGTCTCTATTCCATCGACCCAATAAAGTTCCCGTCGAAGTGGATCGATCAATCATAACCTCAAAATATTTCGTTTAACTAAAGCCAAAGTTACAACATTAACATACCATTTCCCAGCAGTTCTGACCGTAAATAGGCAAAAACATCATTAAAACAATTCGCCTCCCCTGACGTGCCATCAATCCCTTCTGCCCGCCAGGGGTTTCAAACTCGCAGGTCGGAACTCAAGGGCACGAGTGCGTCCGACAGTTTTACAGCCCTGCCTAAAGAATTGCGCATTTATTATTTTTATTTGCCACGGCCCATTGTTGGAGCGAATTTTTTTCGCTCCGTTAATATCATGTATTGGTAGTTCGGGTGGAGAAAACATTTGTAAAATATTTCTAGAGAAAACTGCGATAAAATTGGGGACATTTTTACCAGGTTTGAAGGTTAACGTGCTGCCGTAGGACAGCAAAAAACATCTTAAATTACCGTTCAGCCTTGGCTTTTGGAGTGTAATGGGCTTCATCCATTTTGGGTCCAAACGAAAAATATGCTATGATATGATAAAAATCGACCAAATATATGGCTTAAGGTTCCACCTTCAGGGAAGGAAGTCGCTGTACTCTGACCCAATTTAACGATCCCTATGACACATTAGTCATCTCGCCGGTCTGATGTGCACAGGTTCCAAGGTTTGATTCTTAGACAGAATGAAATTAGAACAATTGGTTCTCGGTCCATGTTTCAGTTCTTGTGTTGTGTCTCCTGCCTTCTCCGATCTTACACTTACTGCTGAGCATCATGGTCTTCCAGCCTCATTTAGGTGTTTCGTGGACCAGCTGCCACCATTTTCCGCGGTCTGAGGCACAGTGTATTGGGTTTGATCACCGTGTTGTTGGCCGACTTGATCTGTCCATCGTTTCGGGCTCCGACCTCTAGGATTCTTGCTGACCATCTTCCCGGTAATCATGAGCTTCTCCAGGAGAGAGCCATTAAAAAAATAAATGAGGGTATTTAATTTTTTTCGTCAAACTAAAAGGTTTTGTATTTGACTGGTAAACAAACAAATTAAACAAAATCCAAATTATTTTCGGCGTTAGTTCGTACACGTAATGAAATAGAATTATGTCTGAAATAATTAATCCAGCGAGAACTACAGCGAAGTCATCGTTCAATCATTCAGAGAGTTATGGAACCGCCATCAATTACTCATGGACTGACTGCTACAAATACCATCGGTCTCACTGCTCACTGTACTCCACAGTTGCTGTAATTATACTTATTAATTATGGATATAATGGCCTGTAATTACACATTACGAGTTTAATTATCCTTATTTCTAGTAAAATTTACTTTTAAACAACAATATACAATGCTATAATAACTCATACCCCTACAGTAGCTCTCCCTATGTCGTGGGTCACAGAAATAGACAAAGGACACAAATACAGACTGAGAAAAGAAACTGAAATTCGTCATTCAAATTAATGCCTCGCTGGGAATCGAACCCACGATCCATTTAACGACCTTTCGGCATGATAACTATTGCGCCATACCCAGACGACATAGACGAGTCAGTCTTAATTTTAATAGACATATAACTTAAAAATAAATGAGTGTAGGATTTTAAGGTACGCCATAGACAAGCAGTTGGTAGCTATTAGCGTTGTTAGCTTCATGATTGCTTCATGATGATGATGAGTTACGAGCGGTCCCACCGCTGTACACGAGCATTTTGAAGCAGTCAGGTCTTCGTGCACGTCAAATGCTTCATGAAGCAGCTTAACTTTAGCTTCTTTTTTCAAAAGACTGACCTTCAAACTGCTAATTTATTTTGTCTTTGACCTTCTAAAAGATACGGAGATCTCATCACAGATCTATAACTTACTCCCCCACCTGATTTGGTGCTTATTGTTGTATTATTACCTAGTAACACAAGCCTAAGAAGACTGTAAGGCATCCAAGTTGTACTGCCTTATAATTAATGATAAAAAAGTACTGTCACTCAGAAAAGCGATAGACGCGATTAAACCATTAATAACCGCATCCGGATTACTTGTTAGCACGCGTCGTTATTCCCACTTAGAATCCGGTAATAAATTCAGTAAAACGCCCATTTGTTTCAGCGAGCAAAATAAAATAATTCCTTGAAACCTGCGGTGGATATAACGAAACCGATGCGTTGGCCTGTAAATGATTAATGCGCCCTCCTCGGGAAAACGCGGGCGATTGTAAGCTCATAAACGCGAAAGGAATTATTTTATTAATATATAGGTAGGTATCTACCCAATATACCGGTATTCGATAGAGGTTACTGTAGTAAGAATTGGTGATTTAAAATTAATGAATCAACGCGTAGATTTTTTGATTGTCGATTTTGAATGTAGCTAGCTAGCTATAAGCATATACATATACGGAGATATAAATTGTTCCATTATTAGCGACGCAAGTGGCAATGATACGAGCGAGGTAGCAAAGCAACATCAAATTCCGGTAACATTCAGGCAAATCGGTTTAAAGTTCCGCAGAAAGTAAAACATAGATTAATTTTATATAGACAAACTTCAATGCAAAATGTTAAGTTTCAAGACTTTTAGGTACTACTACACAATCCTATCTTAAAGAAACATTTTTTCCAAATATCATTGCCTATACGAAAATAAGTTCACAACTCGACAAATCAGGATTAAACTGAACTAAACGATAACTGTAAACGAACTATTCTTGTTAAATAGATTACCATGCACAGTGATTTGGTGCGATGCGCCGCGGTCGCTGCTAGACTGGTATTGATAGCACCATCAGTTAGCGCGCATCTGTGGTTAACTAACTGATTTCAGTTCAGTTAACTTGCAACTGAAATTTGTTATCTTCGAAGTTATCTATTTTAATATTGGACGCTTTGGACGTTTGAGTAATGAGCTGGGATTGTTTGAACATTGTTTTTTTGAACTTGTCTTTATATTAAAATTGAAGTGAAAGTTAAATTTTTCAGAAGATCTGATAGTGCCGTGCCGTATATGAATTAATGTTTTTGTCCGCTAAAAAGGGGATAATTTTTTTCCAAGTATATATTATGTATGTATGTCAGTATATTTGGCTCGCTCTACAGCCAAAACAACTTGATGGATTTCAACATGTTTTAGTAGTCATTGGATTTCTCTTAATTGTAGGAATGTCATGGCTTTTTTATGCCTGCTTTAGTGTGGATTGGAAGAGGGGCTTGCCAAATTAAATGATTGAAACTTGTATACCGTCTGCGGGCAACATGGCTTAAATGCTCCAGGACCAACTTTACGTGCCCTCCGAAGCACAGAAGAGCTCAAGAAATAGCCACTTGCATACACTCATACTGTTCTACACAATTAAAGGGGAAGCAATAATATTTAATATTCATTGCAATTCAATGTCGAAGCCCGTTAAATGACTGTACATATTGATGACCTCATCTGAGTCATTTCTCCGTCAGCACTAATTCTGATGACTGGATCGAACCATCGAACATGGCAGATGAATTCAGAATTCCACTGAATTATTTATCCTTCCCATATTGTTTTATTTAACGCGAATCAAAATGTTCCGTTTAATTTGCTTGGGAATATTGTCAATTTATGGTTTGATAAGCTTTTGGTTATTATTGCGTTTGATTAAATGATGATGGTTTTAATTATTAAACACAATACACACTCATAGCCCGTCTTTACGATTTTTTATGTCGTGGGTGGAATGGACAACACGCAGACAAAACACGCACCTAGATCGAAAATAGATCAAAAGTTTTGCCGTAATGGGAATCGAATCCAAGACCCGTTGATCGGCGCTCCAACATGATAAACATTATGCCATATACCTGGACAAATTTATTTAAAAAACTACTACTTACTTATAAGTCGTTAGGTGACATTTCTTAAGCTACGTCAAAAGCCCATGATCGGTACAAAAATTTCCGACACTTAGTTTAGGAACTGACTTCTCGGCCAACATTGGAACAGCGTGGCCCAGTATGCTCTACGCCTCAATAATAAGGACAGACTCGTGCTCAGTAGTGGGCCATACAACATGCCATTTAGGCCATATTAGTTCTAGATTGATTCTAGGTCTCTAGTTAGCGCAATGTCGTAATTAGAATCTACCAAGTCGATACGTATCGCGTGATCGACGCTAATAAATCCGACGAACGATCGCTATCGAACTCGACGCTTGTCACTGTGAGATATTGGTATTCAATTATAGACTTTAAATTCAAATCAATGCCAATAATTTATTATTTAACATCGTGTATCTATCCGAATCGAATGTTGAATCAAATCGATAGACTAATCGGATGATTTTGAAGTTGGTGATCTTTCGGTTCTTTAGTTTATACTATGTAATAAATTCTATTGGCATCGTTTAAATAAATGTTTTTATTTAAATTGTGATTTATCTAAGCTAAGTGGACGTAAATCATATTAACAATTTGTACGAGTATATGTTATTTTTTATAAGTGGGTACCTACCATTAAAAAAGTATGAATTAAGGGTAAGAATGTCAATGATTCTATGAAATGAACTTTAGCAAGTTTCTACATTACCTAGGTAAGAGTAAGCACCTTCATGCAGATCTTTATCTTTTTCCGATGTTAAAGCAAAAAAGGTTGTAACAACCAAAACTAAACAACATTAAATTCAGTGCCATAACGAAGGGATTTTCTAGAAAGCAAATTGATAGCGTATCACAAGGTTTATTACCCTAGCCCCTTACGACTTTCGTAGGCGAGTGGGTGGAATTTTTTCTTGGCTGAATACACCGAATATTAATGTTATCGTAAATATACGAGGTACAGATCGGTAAATCTTTTGAGATCCGTCGTGGTGGGATTCGGTGAGCAAAACCCTGAAAGTTATAGTAGTTATTAATATAAAACAAAATTCCTACTGTTATAGAGGATTTTTTAAAAATAGACTATATTACTCCCGCTATAGAGACGAATCTAATAAGACCTTATATGTATATCTCTCTTTGAGCTGCAATACTTAACAGTTAAATCATCACCATCGCAACCCATAACTGTCCCAGTGCTGGGCTCGGGTCTCCTCTCACAGTGTGAGGGGTACAGGCCATAGTCCACCACGCTGACCTACTGCGGATTGGCAGACTTCACACACCTTTGTAAATTTATGGAGAACTCTCAGGCGTGCAGGTTTCCTCACGATGTTTTCCTTCACCGTAGGAAGTGATAATTATTATCTAATACGTAACTTGTACATAACTAGTTTTTTAAGTTAGAGGTGCGTGCCGGGGGGTTTGACCCCAGGAACTCCCGTTCGAGAGACCAACTTTCAAACCAATACGCTATTACTGCTTAAATAACTTTTATAAAAATAAATAAAACCCTAAATGATGAATAGCCACATAATTAATAAAAACCATTGAAACTGTAAAGAATTCAAAAAGTTGTACAATATGTAGATCAAAACAAATGATACCATTTGACGCTAAATATATTTTACTCATTTTCGCGAGGGACGCGTAACGGGCTGGAAAAATTGTGCTGGAAAACTGAGACAGCGATACTGAAACTGTGGGTATGAGAGAGGGACGGACGACATTTGTGTGTGTGCTCGCGGCAAAGAAAAGGGCAAATGTTGTTGTGCCTTATTGATGTCATACATTGCTCTTAAATGTGCACCAGATGTGGCAGGCGCTCTTAAAGCTAGCAAGAGGTATTTCACCATTGTGTTATGTTTTATGGTGACAATATGTTACGTTTTTTAAGGATACTCCTATCTTTTTTTTTAGGTGAGCCTAAATCTTTACATAGTATAAAACAAAGTTGTTTCCCATCTCATGTAAGCTAAGACTAGGCACGTTCTAGGTAGCTAGGCTGTAGCAGACCAAATATTTGAGGAATTCGAAGCTGCGTATGTGCCCAGGCTCCCATACAACGTCATTATGTTCGTGTGGATGCCGCATCCTGGCTGCCTTGTGAGCACCTGATGTAAGAGTTTGCAAACGGAGCAGTGGATTTTAATGTAGTTTTCTTATCAATAGACAGACACATTGATGTAAGAGGAGGTTTTATATAATAACGTATAATATTGCATAGCTTACAACAGTGAACTATTTCGCTAGTGAACCAACCTGAATATACCTTAACAAAGGAGATTCGTTTTGGTTTCTATGAACTTAAAAAAAAAATTGGGGGTCATAAAAAAGTATTGCCAATGTTACTCGTGCAGTAGAAACGAATCCAATCCAAATTAACAACTGACATTTTACAATCCATGCGGCCGTTTGGACTGTAGAACGTCCCAAAGTAGGAAGAACGTACCGAAGTAGGTAGTCAGGAAGAAAAAAACCAAAAAAATCTGTCCCATATCACAAAAAAAATTTGAACCAACAAATACCTATCCCGTATCACACAACCTCATGGTATTGCTAGTAATGTTGGATAATTCTGTAAAGAGGTGTTCGGGATTAAAACAAGAGGCGGGTTGCGCGACACAAATGTTGCTGGATATGTCTGTCTGTGCTTCCTTTTAACTCATTCAGACCGGATGGAATGTTACTTATAGAAATTTTGTAAAACATATACGCTTTAGACGATAATAAAAGCCAGAATATGCGGTTATTACGAATTTCTTGACTGAAATATGGTGTCGTTTGTATGATGTGTTGTGTTAGCGATTAAGTGTGGTGTATTCTTAGATTCTTAACTTCTGATATACAGGGTGGTAAGAATGCCCACTTAAAAAAATAAGAGAAGGTACTAAGAATAGTTTATTGTGAAATATACTATCAGCAAATGCTGAAGCATATTTTGACCATCCCTTATCTATAATCGGACATATCAATCAGTCGCGAGAGAGGTTCTTAAGAGATAATGGGTTGATTCAAAATAGGATGATTACTCAAATAAAAAATAAAAAATTTCAAAAATTGTTAAGACTTCTATACACTCCCGAGAGAAGTTTCCTTATTTCTTCATTCTTAGAAATAAACTAGCTACGACATTCGGAGGGCAGATTGCTTTGAGGGAAACCAGTTGGCAAGCTAGTCTAATTTGGCTATTAAGATGAGATAGTATGATCAATATTACTTTTTTAAGTGATTATACCTAGTTAACTGTGAATGTATGACTATGTAATATGTAATGATCATAAACAGTCCCATAGGGAGAGACAGAACCTTGGACTAGGTATACTCATTACTCCTAAAACCTAGGTATACGCATATACCAAAACTATAAGCACTAAAAGAGGTGCTGATTCTATAAAACGGTGCCCCTCAATACCAGCCTTCCTGCAGCTTAAGTCGGCGCCGCTGCACTCCAGACACTTGAATTAATGACCAGACAGTGAAGCATCATTGAAATAATTGACAGATTTTTCCCGTACCCCTCTAAATCGAGACATCTTTAAAAAGGCAAGTTCGACGTATTTTAAGGAAAGCGTCGCGATTCATAAGTTTTGTAGGTTTAGTGGGTTGTCGGTCAGTACAGGAAATAATAGGTCGCAAGTATTTTTTCTAATCCAATTTTTAGTACGCGTACTATGTAGCCTCGAAGTCTCAAGTTTGAGTTTCGTTTAAGGCAATTATTTTCACAGATCTTGATTGTATAAAGTTCAAAACTAGGCGAATGCAGATATTTGAATAACAATAACAATTTAAAAACCCGCAATTACATACATGCCAAGCCACACATATTCTCTATTTCACACTATTTAGATCTAAACGGAAACGTCCGGAAACGCGTAAATAAATGTCACCTTTTCTTGTCTTTGATCTACTTAGAAAATCATAAATATTTGCACAACTCTCCTTTTGTAGTTAGAAACACATTAAAGATGTCTACGTTGTTATTGATGTCTATAAGCAACGGTGATCACTTACTCGAGGTAGAAGTATTTGTTCATCGATTATTCACGTAAAGAAAGTTTAGGCTACCTACTTTGCTTACTTCAACTTATGACGGCGTAGAAACAATAAGGGATGTCCCAATCAATCAATCAATTACACTCCAACAAACATTCCAAAATGTTACGAAACTCCTACCCCTGAGGAGCTGAATTTCCACGTATATCTATAGAAATGTTCTCAGAACTGCCCCGCAAAGACGAGAAGCGTGAATTCGTCTTTTCTAATGCCCTATAAATAAACATACGGATACAAAAAGATTGACGTACACTGAAGCTAACTGAGGATGAAATTAAAATTATTTTCTGACCAATTTCAAGTGATAGAAATACTAACTGGACTACTAATATTTATTAACAATACCAACCTACATTAACAGTCCCAACCTTCAAAGTTCCTGACCTCATCACTAATAAGACCTACTAACTAAATAGCAGTTCCTCCCTAGCCCTATTTCAGGACTATTCCAGATGTCCATGGAAGGCAAAAGACGGTAGCACTGCTAACTGATTTGCTATTCTTATAAGTCTTATAACAAAAAGCGCGTTTAATTTTATAGACAGCTGCAAAACATACGCTTCACTAGAGGTATCTCGAACAAAATTTAAACTAAGTACCCTGACGTTATAAAAACAGAATCGTATGGTATAGTGCTTGCCATGCCAAATTACCATTCCAACGACACTTCCAGGGTTCGATTTCCAGCAAAGCAGTTTGAATAGTAAGTTTTAATATCGTGTTATTGGTCTGGGTCCTTATGTATTGTCCATAGGTATGTCCTTTATATAGAATCTTAGGATGGGGCATAGAGTGTATAGTATTATTAATTATAATTAATTCATTCTTTGATTCGTTCATTCGTCACTTGGTTATAGCACTTTTTGTATCGATATCGTAATACGCATAAATAAAGTAAATCGCTCAGTGTCCGCTCGTCCTAACAAGCGCTCCTCGGAATGGCTTATTGATGTAGCAAGCCTTTAACAATGGCGCAGCTGCGGCGAAGTGCTCCACGCTTCGCTACAGATAAAAAATACCCCGCACATCTATCTATCTCCTCGTATTCCCGCTGAAAATGTAATCTGTGGAAACTGTGACGTTTACCTTTCTTACGCTTGAACACGCTCAAATTAATGTATTGATTTGATTGGAATATGTAAAAGTCAATTGATATAGGTATGAAATGTAATTGTTACGTGCGATGATTGCACGATGTTGTAGAATGAAAGCTGGTACCTCGTGCATCACCGATGTGTTGCCGACTTAAAACGATCAGCCATATCTGTCTTCTTTCTTTCTTTATGTAGGGGTAAAGCTAAAAAAAGATCTTTAAAATGTCTCCTAAAAGGGTAAACTTTGTACAAAAATTAATTTGAGGATACACATTCTTACAATTAGGTAAGTTAAATTAGTTTATTATGTTTAGCAAATACTGAAATAAATGTATATCTTGACGGTATTCTAGTATTCTGTTGGTGATTTATTTATGACGTCACAATAAGCTAGTTACGTCGCGTAATTAAGCGCCAGGAGATATCGCACTGAATACAGGGTGTTTACGAAATTGTGACACAAAAATATTAAAGCTTTCACAATAAATAAATTATGTTGATTATTTTATATGTATGTTGACACGTAGGTACTTCATAGTTTAGACGATATTTTAGCGAATTTATAGATTAAATTAAAAATCTGATTCTTAATGTCGGTGTTAATATGACTTGATTTCAACTCATTATTGGGACCCTTTATATATGGCATAAGCTTAACGTGCCTTCTGAAGCACGGAAGTGCTTAAAATTTTTTTTGTCATAGTAGATGATAGTGATCATCTATCAATATTCAAAGATACTCGGTCTAAAAATCCGGTTCATAGCGATTTTAAAAAACGTTTTCTCTTACACAGTGTTCGTAACGTCCGTCTATATTTTAATAACGTAGGTACAATAAATACCGAAGAAAAATAAGGCCGGTATGACCAATGACATGATAAATCCTCCTGTTACCTTGCTCTAGAGTAGTTGAAACGTAGAAGAAACGACATCGACAGAGTAATAATGTCTTACATTCATTTGCGAACAGCCTGTATATAGCAACGGAGAGATTGGCTATTTAATCATATTACTGGCCACCTGAGCAACAGTTAGTATGTATTAAGCGGTACTTGGAAGCAAGTTTGTGTAGCATTGATATATTATTGATATAATATTTTTAGCTTAACCCAAGTAACCACTTTGCTTCGTTTGATTTTCTTTGGACACTGCCAGAAGGGTAATGTTTTTCGAGAGTATGTATGTATGTCCATTTTTATTAACACGTTCTACAGTCCAAACGACTTGACAGATTTTAACATGAAAGGTGTTATTGGGTTCGTCTCTACTGTGATTATGTTTACACATCAATTTATTTTAATCTAAGTACTCCCATTTCATAAATGTGCTATGAAATGAACTTGAAGAAAATAGGAAAATAAACTCCTCACGACGTTTAAAAAAATCTTGATTACATTTTATCCCTATTTATTAACTCTTATTACTGTAACTAATATTACATATCTGTCATGATAACAATTATGGCATACAGGCGACGGCATAATTGAAATAAACAAAATTTATCAACAAATAATTGGCTATGACAGATTGAATTAAGGATCCAATTATCCGTAGGTACTTAAAACTGCGAAGTTCACTGTCACGTCCTCGCCGTCATCTTGATGTCATAGCGTAATGAAATTACGGCAAATGTTTTATTCATTGCAGACACTCACCTACTTATCCCGGGTGGAAGTTTCCATACAAAACAGGGAACTCGCCCCAACTTTGAGAATAACTGGCGACCTTCAGGCTCCGGACAGTCGGACGATGAGTCATACCAATTACTACGGAGTCTCGAGTACACATCAAAATAATAATTAAAGTAGTGATCGATAATTATAGAAAAGCAAGGATAATTCAAGCAAATTTCAAAAATAGGGGGGGGGAGGTAGTAAAACTAATGTCATAACTAAGTAGTTATTAAAAAGTTATAAAAAAAGGTTAGTAAGTAGTTTAAAAACAAATAAACCAGAATGAGAAAAGTAAGGGAGGGGAGAAGTTTCAACAAAATGAACTATGTCCCTCTCATAATGGAGAGGAACCAAAAAACACTCTGTATGTTAAAATCTATTCAGCTGTTTAGGCTTTAAAGCGTGCCAAACTGTGGACATACATACATTTTCATACGCTCGACATTACCCGCCTTTTGGTGCAGTTGGATAAAAATTACCCTAACAAAATAAGTTAACTGAAAAGGATGAAATACCGGATTAAAAACCTTCAATTTCAATTGAGGTTGGTGGCAGTTAAATCGTGGTTTATACGAGTAAAACCTGAGTGGTTTAGATTTCCAATTGGATCTGTAAGTGGTGCTGTTTTCAAGTCTCTAAAGGATCAGCCAAATAAATAGTTTTATAAATAGTAAAAGTTGTTCTAAGGCGGTCATTTGATAAAGGTTTAAATAAATATTGGAGGTGTGGATATAGATTATCCAATGTAAGGAACTCTAAGTAAGATGTCTAGATCATTTAGAATTCTATAAAATTATACCTGTTACTAATCTTTTATTAAATTTCAAAACAATTTCAAATTACACTATCGTTTTATTTCTATGCAATCTTGATATCATGATTATTCCTACTGGCTGGAATAATGGGTGGTGAATTCAAATCAACCATTTTATATCCATTTTGCTATGCATAGCCACCGAGACGTAATTTCGATTTTAATGAAATCGTAAAAAGGGATTAGTCGGATTTTTATAGTTGGCAATGAAAAAAGCAGTTGGTCGGAATGTGCCAATTAAAACGAGAGGGTGTTGGATCTCCATTATGTGTGGAGACTGGAGAAACGAACTGTATTAAAAGTTCTTTTCTACGAATTCTACGATGCATCTCAGTAGCATTTTAATGCCGGACGGATGGTTAGTTACGACAGACCTGTCTGGAGACTCTAGTGTATCCTTTGTTGAATAATTCTGGATAGATTGATTGATTTTCGTTCTTAGTGTGGTTTCAAACGAGCGTATTTTTCTGCGCGTTTACCGTCGTTTCAGCATACGCGCTTACCCGCGTGCTATGATACGCGCTTCAAAAAACCGGACACGTGCAATCTGTCATATTTCATGGTGTTTTCTCGAACCGGTAATAGCGTTCTGTCAGTGTCTTTGGATTTGTGTCAATTGTGAAAGTGTCAGGCAATTCGATTTTAACAGAAGTAGTTTTAGCAGTCGGGTTTTTTTGTTTTTATATTAATCATTACTATTTAAATGCCTACTGTACTTTTCTATTTACTACAAAAATAGGCACCTATCTACCTAGTATGTTTACGAACTACAACTAGATTTTACATGTATACAAGTATTAAGATGCGTGCTCGCTTGTAATTAACATTTACACGACCTCATTGTTCTCGGGTGAACAAAGGTACTTCCTGCTTGGGGACAATACATAACACTGACCTCAGCTGGCTGTGACCTAGCCTAGGTCCCACATATAGGGTTACCACTCGTCCAAAAAATTTGTATTAAAAATAAATCTCAAAGAATGTGTTTTTAAGTAAAGACATGAGTTTCTGGTTATAAAATACAACAGGTTGTATGTGATGTCAAGTGCTTTAAGCCCGGGTTTGCCCGGATTTATCCTAGTTTAGGGGGTGATTGGGACAAGTTCGGGTTGGGTTGTCAAAAAGTGTCCGGCAAAAACCCAGATAATTTTTATGCCCTGAAAATGCCGGTCAAAAATGAAAAAAATTTGAGTAATTGGCTTTGTGGATTGGCGCCTAATGGCACATTTTTTTATGAAATTCTGAGGCTGCAACTTGGTCCTAATGTCCCGAAAATTTGAGGTATTTGTCCGGGGAAGTAAATAGCTGATGGCAACCCTAGATTTGAACAGCATGAAAATAAAAAAACAGTTTCCCATACAAATAGAAACAAATGATCGGTCATTTTGTATGGGAAAATGAAAGAACTGTAATACAAGGTTGCCCAAATAAAATAAAGAAGTTACTCTGTGTAATGTTTTTTTTTTATTTTTATTACCAGTTTAGATAAAATATCTAATATTTTTAGCGTTTTTGTCGCGTATTTAATTCGTAAATAAGTTTTAATTAAATTTAAATCTCATGAGGATCTAAACATTCGATCCAGTTACATAGTTCATAAAGAGTTGTGATGACGTCATAAAAATCGTGAGTACCCGTTAGGTCCATTACATGAGTCGAAAGTTAAAAATAAAACCAATGTTACGTTTTACTCAGCTTATTTCAACCAGAGCTAAATTATGTAAGCAAAATTGTTGTTTTTGCGAGTTTGTTGAATATCTTGTAAGCTTAATAAATGCTCTGTACACGTGTCTGGACGCCCACGTCCGTAACACATTTGTCACACTTGTTCTTGTCACAGATTTGTCCTGAACCGTTTTGTCTTTTATAGAAGAAAGAAATAATTCTAGCAGAAATAGAGGTAATATCCTTTAAATGTATCCCAGGTTAGGTTAGTAACTCATATGTTTCGATACTTAAGATATACTGCACCTATGTAGCTCATAGTAGGCTTGCGTCGAAATTTTGATCGATCGAGTTAGGGTGTAATCACACAGTGCATCAACGTTAGTACACAGTCTCGGCTCCAAAGCGGCAGGCGTCGACACCTTGTGGTTTTAGTGGGTTCGAGTCCCACATACCTGTCCGGCTTCCCGTAGTCGGATGGATGAGACAAGGGTCTTTCCACATGTAAAAAAAAATAAAAAATGGCGTCAAAGTTGCGTCGATGTTGCGTTGCTCCTGCGTCGTTTTACGTTAAAATATTACGGGCGTTTACTCTGCTTAATCGTGTAGGTACTAGTTTGAGATTAAGCACTCGATCTATTTTATTCCGCAACTACTGTATTTTAAGACACGACGGAAGATTTGTTTATTAATAGTTGTAGCTTAAATAAACAAGTTAGATATAATATCTGTAAAGTATGTTCTACATAAACAAATTCGTGTACTGCTCGTGGCAATATCTTGTGCGCTTCCATACTGCGGAGGGAACGTTAATTCATAGGTCCCAATTATTATTAGATATTCATTAAGCCTTTCTCATTATTGTGGTAATGTTTCAATTAATGCGGTTAAGCAATACCATCTCTACATAGTTATAATTTAATTAAGACCCTTTGATATGATTCCCTTTAGTTGAAGTCAAAGTTATTCATTCGTCTATGTAGTCTATCTAATAAGACTGGTCTTAATTCATACAAATATACATATATAGACTAATTAAGCCAGGAGTTCTTAGTCCTCTGTACTGAGGCCCTCGAAAGTACCAGAAATGGTCCACGATGTCATCCTAAAAACATAGCTACTAAAAAGCTCTGACTGCTTTGTTAGTATGTAATTATTGCGTTGTTTATTAAATTGAATATGATTTACGTCACACAGTAATAAAAAAAAAACTATATTCAGGTTTTAAACGACAAAAAGCGATGGTCTATATCAAGACAGAAATGTCAAATGGACTCTCTTTCCTAAAAGATTATGAACCACTGAACTGAACGAAAGAAAAAACAACTTAGAATTAATATTAATGTCCCATAAATCACTATCCGACACCATGGCTATATATTTCTATAATTTATAATCATTTAATAATCGCGACGAGTGTGAACTCGCTAAAATTAAAATATTAGCATAACTCCCAAAAATTTGCTTCATAATATTTATGGTAAATGGTTAAGCCCCATACACCATGTATCAATAAATCATGGGACCGTAACCTAAATATTCCATCGATAAATCTTTTTTTCCGTAATATTACCGCCCCTCCCACTGCGTAGCTGTTTTAAGGCTTAGAATTAAGAAATATTGGTTTACGTATACAAAGACCTCTGTTATAAGGCGAACTGAGTACTAAGGAAGGTCAAGTTATGATTGCTATTACCTCTAATTACGTACCTATACGAAATTTTATATTTTTGTCATATCTATTACTTAGTTATTTTGATTTAACTACAGCCCATTAAAGGACAGCCCATTTAAATCCAAGAAAGGCTTTGACCTGTCTACACATCACCACGCTGCTCCAGTGTGGAATGATTTGAAAATGTTACTGAAATTAAAAGTAATTTAATCTTATAAACCTTTAAAACACTTTAACCCATTAATGTTCAATGTCCATAAAAAGGCACCACTGAAATTTTTATGCCTGAAAGATGTCTTAATTACTGAAATCTTACGATAACAATGAGGACTAGCACTATGATCGATTATCATGCACGGATGGAGAGAAGACAATTCCAATATCAACTCTTAATGTTATAATCTGTCACACTATTGGGGCTCTAGAGCGTGCCAAAGTAAATACAACATACAAACATACATTTATACCTACGCACAAAAAACATTACCATCTTAATTGCGCAGTATGTAAAAATTAAGAAATTAAATAAAAATCTATAAATTACTCAATACTACACTTGCTTTTTTAATATTTCCTAAAACCCTACAAAAGCCCCTCAAATTAGAAATATGAAAACGGTCGTAATGATAATGCCTCCTACGGGACTTCCAACCAACTTCCAACCCCAAAAACCGACCATCACAGACGTTAGGGGTGGTTTTTGACGACGATTTTTAATATCCCGGATATCGACACTTGTAATATTTAAGTGATTAAGATTTTGTATGTAGACAGACAAATAATGATACCTAGGGCGTGTTTTTTATAATGCTCTCCTAAATACTTTTATGAATACTATAAATAAATAAATAAGCCTTATGAATACTAATAGTAATTAAATTAATAAATCTTTTATGGTTAAAGTTACTGACTGCGCGCGAATGAGGACAAAATTTTTCGAATGTATTTTTTGGGACGCCCTACAGCCTTAGCGGCTTGAGGAATTTCAAAATATGCAGTGTTATGTGATTCGACCCCGTTGTGAATGTAAACAAGTAAAACATTTTTTGTATTACGCATATTAAAAAAAAAATAGGAAGTGTTATGAATAGCAATGAAAATATTAAAAGAGGCATGATCACAGCTTTCAATCACAGCCTCGGATTGAAATCTCAAATCTAGCGGAAAAACAATAGGTAATCACGAGCAACTCTGACGAACAATGGCCGATACTCCATTGGGATACCTACTATCAATATCTAAAACTCTAGGGATCGATGGGTTATAGAAATGGGGCCTTTCCAGCTTTTATTCATATAGCGTGGTTCCATCGAAATACTTAGATATTACGAATTATTTCACATTTTCCTAACACACTCATATCCCGGCAGTAGGATTACCCGTGTCCCGATTGGTATGGACAACACAAACAACACATCACTAACACCCGAGAACAAACATTTATCTGTCACATAAATATCTGCCCCGGCCGGGAATCGAACCCAGGACCCATTATGGGCCCTGTGATAAAATATAAAAAAAATAATTAAACACTTCAACTTGTAAAGTCTATAATTTTGGTTAATAAAGTTATAAGAATTATTTCAATATTAATGGAACCCTGAAAATATACAATTCAGTAAATAACCAATCGCAGCGTTGATTCGAATAAATAATAGATATATTGTAATGGAAACATACGAGGGAACAATTTCTATGGGAATAATATTAATGTTTTCATTCTTCGTATATTTTTTTCATTAACTCCCTTCCTGTATTGTGCGTAAGAGGGTGTTTTGGCTGAATGCGTTTTTATTTTACTTTTAATTACGTTTTTCTTCACTTTAACTTTTTTATATTTTTATAACTTTACAGAAGGGACGTTACTTATCGAATAATTATACTTAATAGGATAACTAGTAGAAAATATAGTAGGTACCTACAGTAAAACAAATTACAGACTAAAGATACAAAAAACTAATCTGAGAATATACAAAATAAAACTAAAAATATTACTTAAAAAAACATAAAAAGGGAATAAATTATATTTACAAAAAACATAGTATCTAAAAAATCCAAGGTAGGCATCGTACCAAGAACGTTAATAATAACTAGTAATCATTAATAGAAAAAGAAATAACCCTAAGATTTTTTTTTATTTTTTTTTATTTTAGCCCATGTCACTCTCTCTATCGATACGAATATAAACACCCTATATCTTGAAAACCGTTAAGTCGTTTTGAATCTAGAACATGCCATCGAAGTGGACATAGTGTCCGACATACATACCTAGATACATACGCTAAAAAAGATTACTCTCTACGCAATCGGCTAAAAAGAAACTGAACAGCAGCGCCCCCTACCAGGTCCTATTTTATATCCATACTTTCCAGGAATTCTCTCAGATACATAGAAAAAAAAAATCCTACATCCGTACTCGCGTTAAGGCGGAGTTCAGTGACAGACATACGAACGGAATTTGATAAAAAAGATTTAGTGATGTTGTTTTCAGTTCTTTTGAAAAGTTAAGTATATGCCATTAGCAGATTTTCCATTGTATTTTAAAAGGGTTTTACAGTTGCTTTCAAAATATTTACTTGTAAGTCTAGACGCTAAGTAAACGAATGCCTAAATTATTGATAAATCATCTAGAAGTATGGCCCTAAGCTTTAAGATATTCTTGACTTTAATATATGAAATATTCAATTAATAGTAGACCCGCCCTCGATCCACTTCGGTAGATTTATGACAAAACAAAAGTAAAATGGTAGCCTCCTTATTACATCAGCTATCTTCCAATGAAAATCCCGTCAAAATTGGTCCAGCCGTTCCAGTAATTAGGCAGAACAAACAAAGGAACAGACAGACAAATATTATAAAAAATGTTATTTAGGTATACCTATATGTAAACATAAATATCCATTGAATTCAGACATTCCAATTTTATTTATTTGTATAGACTATAGATATTAATTAATTGTGTATGATCCTTTGACCTCTTAATTGTGACTAATTAAATAACAATTCTAATTTGGATATTTTTTTTATAAACAATATCTTTCCCTGAAGCCAGAGTAACAGGATTTCATATGAAAATTTAAAATTAATTATACTAGGTATGTGGTAGCCCTTAGCGACGATGATTAGCAGAGCCGGACTTAAACGTACAACTAATTAGCCTTATTTTTCATATTACACAAAATCAAAATATTATTTTTAGATATTTACACTCTATTACATATTATGTAATTTAAATATTATTTTAGTGCTTGCTTCAATTCGCTTGGTGCTATAAAAAATAAATCCTACTAATATTATAAATGTGAAAGTTTGTAAAGATGTTTGGATGTTTGTCGCTCCTTCAAACTCTAACCGTTCAACGGATTAAGCTGAAACTTGGCACACAGATAGTTTGGATCCAGGAATAGGTCATAGGATAGAATATATCCCGTTTATAGGTTCCCTGGGGATGAATTCCACTCTTCCGCGGTCTCCTTCTGGCCCTTTTATTTAACACAAAATTTGCGTAGTTATTTCTTAAATATTCAATATTGTAGACGCCTCACTTTTATTATTGTAGATTTAGTCTTAGGGAACATTATAGCATAAGCAAAAGGGAGATCGGTATATTAAATATTGTGTAGTTAAAATGGATAACCAATTTTACTAAACATGATAAAAATATAACACACTCGAATTTGCCTTTGCTAAATAAGCCCTAGTTTAAAAGCAATATACCTAAGTAATTATTTCCTGCATGCATTTTTAATTATTATTTTTTTAACTTCACAGAAAAGCCGAAGCCGAGAAGTAACATACATACGACTCATAAACACTCATGTAATTTAGTAGAAATACTGAATGAAACTGAGACGTAAATTAAATTACTTGATATACTCGTAGGGTAAAGTCCGACCCTGTACTGTACTAAGTACGGCATATTTCCCAAACCACGGAATTAGTGCACAACCTTAGGGCTCTATCAAAGATAATAATATCTGGAATAATAGAAGGTAACCTCATAACCTGCATACTTAGATGTTAGTAGTGTTAAGTATTCATTCTGTTTTATTCGTTAACTTTATTAAATCAGTCATTCTGAAATTTCTTACTAAAAGGGAGAGAAGTTTAGTTTTTTGAAGTGAAAGTAAAGGTAGATAATTGGTAACAAGTCCCCCCGACTTGGTCAAATAATAGTTACGATTTTTTATTCGAGTGGCCTCAAATAAATAAGAAACAACTGAAAATCAGCGTTCAGTCTCGTGTTTACACATTCTGTGGATTTACCATTAATTGTCATTATTGTGGTGTTACCCTCTCGAAGGAATGTCGCGTATGTGAACCACTTGTTGTACCAACTATATGTGGCTAAAAGCGATTGAAAGTTTATTCTATGTTTTATTTTATGTCAAAAAAAGTTATTGCTGTCCACAAAGAAATTTGAATCTGCAAAATTCATTATAGGTAGTTGTCACATTCTCGTAATAAAAAACTTGACTGCAATTTTTTTTGTCGACCCCTATTTAAATATAGAATTAAATTATAAGACTGTATCACTCCCACAATAAAGACAAATTAAATTACACCCCATATGTTATAATCGGGCAAGCCTTTTGGGCTATACAGTGTACCGAAGAAATGGTCATAGGTATGGCTCCAACCACACTCTTTCTGGTGTAGTCGAGTGTAAAGCACTTGAAAATCATAACCCTCCTTCTAGTGGAGTCGGGTAAAAAACAAGATTTTTTAGCTAGCAACGACTCAGCGATGTTATCAATATTGTTAATGTCTTCAGCTATAACTAGATGATCTACTACTACGCTAGCTATATCTCTAGTAGAGAATTCAAACATATTATCGCTCACTCGAGTGAAGTATGACAAGAGCCTCTAATAACAATGCCAACTATTCATGATACATAATATTAATTAGGACGATTAAATCCGCGCCATACCTTTGTAACAAATATGACGTAGTGGGCAAATGTAACGTTTTTGTTACAACGCTGTTGTTACATTATAATAAGCTATGTGTAACGTAAGCATTACTTTAGATAA
>LGAG01000154.1:4744-39694 GCA_001278395.1 Lerema accius
TTCCCGGTGTCCGATTCAGCTGAAATTTTGTATGCATATATTAATGGGATGAAACTACAATATTATTAAGAAATTAAGCTGATTTGATTATGGGGACCGAAGGTAGCCACAGGAGCTCCTTTAGCAAATCACACAACCCCATCAAAAATGAACTTGTTTTAATCGTTAAGGCAAGGACAATATTTCTAGATGATTTTCAGGGCTTGTTAATACAGTACTTTTGGAAGGTCGGAACTCCTTACGATCGCATCAGCAAGCTCTGAACATCATCTAGAAATATTGTCCTTGCCAAGACGAATAAAACGAGGCCAGTTTCGATGGGGTTGTGCGGTTTTCTTAAGGAGTTCCTATGGCCACCTACACCTGAAACGAGTTTAATATTAAGATACCAAATATTGTTACAACAACATCAAACATAAATCTGAACAATTTTGTAAAAAAATAATATCCGGTTGTTAAAGGGTTCGCTATCACTGAGCTGACAAGAGTTTATGTCTTATTTTGTGTATAATACGTACATACAAACACGTGTATTCATCCAAAAATAAATAGACAAGACGAAATACGCATACAATAGATTCTTACATGTCGTAGCCTTTTTTAAACTTTTATTTGAAATCTTACTTGGGGTAGCCCTTTTTAAACTATTATTTGAATTTCATAAGGAACTCTTTGGTATGCTGGTTTCCTCACGAGGTTTACCTTTACCAAAGCAAGTGATAATTACATCTTATTTCTAACAAGCGCATAACGTTTAGAAAATTAAAGATTCATGCCGGGGTTTGAACCAAGGAGCTCCGTTTAGGGTGGCCATCGTTCAAACCACTTGGCTATCACTGTTTCTAACAACAAACTACCTACAAATATTATAGTTAGAGAATATTATTATATCTCAGAGACAAAGACAGGTACTCGTATATCTTGTTAATAGGACCTTGTTGGTTTTGTTTACGGGACATTAGGGAATTAAACCTAAGGTCTACTAAGCTCTACTCAGCTTAAAGGTTAGATTTTCAACAGTAAAAGTTTGGAATATGATTACATTACCTACCTAATCAGTATGGAATTTATTCATTTAAGCCACTTTACTTTTTTGTGTACAGATATTCAATTTTACTTTAATGTAAAAGAATCAGTGTAGGTACCGTAGTTTCCATTTTAACTTCAATTATTTTTATATTAGGTACATCGTTTTCTGTACAATTCGATTCGATTTTCGAATAAATGAAACAACCAATTAGCCCAACAGGAATTGTTTCTGTATCCTGAGTACCTAATACATTTTATACAATGTAATGATGGTGTCCCATGTTTCATTTTCAAATTTACTTTTGCCAAGAGATAAATTATGCCAATATTTTAAATCTCATAATCGCAATGATCCTCGATTTCACAGGACCTTGTAATCGGGGTCCATAAATTGTCTGTCCCATTAGTATGGGACTACTGACAACACACATTTTATGTCAGTAAACCAGATTTTTTTCCAATGCTAAGTAACCATGAAAGCTGTCAATTATTAAACGTAAATCAATAAACGAGGCGTGATATTACAGTGTAGTTACAGCATTACATTTTATTTATCTTGATCATTGTAAAGAAAATAATTTATTTTTATAGCCTAACGGATAGTCAGAATAATGTTAGTTCCAACGCCGCAAGCGAAGCTCCTATCTCTCCTCATTACTACTGTAAATGTCAAATCGGAATCACATCGGAAATAGATCAGGATTGAAAGTAGTCGTAATGGTAAAAGAAGTAATTTACTCATAAATTTATTCCCACAAGTCTGTTCTAAGTATGGTCGACCGAACTAATGAGAGTTTTTCTCCACTACTCTGATCGACCAAATTAACCGTACGGATAGAATATAAATCCTCCATAATTTAGTTCGGAGATTCGTAACTAATTCGGGTCTTATTTTAACTCTTGTTTGTTTCCTTTTAACTTTGTTTTTAATTCTTAGTAATTCCAACTCAAAGGGTGTAAAATAGTTGATGAAGTTTTGTATGAAAAACCGGCAGAGGTTTATTCCGGGCTTTCCCCTAGTATGTCATAATTATAATAGGTACATCACGGTTAAAATTTTTATTTTTGTAACAAAAATACACCACATGAGCATAAAAGATGTTATAAAAAAAATAAGCTTTGGAATACAATGCCCCCTGCCGTCATTTCAAGTTTAAATCACGACGAAAGATAACGAGTAGCGAGAAAACATAATAATGAATGACAAGAGACGAGACAAAATGTAAAAAATGTTATTTTTTCAATAACTACGTAATTTCGTTAAAAGAAGAAACTCTGTGACAGTGATATGAATATTAGCATAATTTATTTTTTGAAGTCCATCTGTCTAAAATTACTTTAGATGCTTGGTGTTAGTTTCTTTGAGTGTTAAAAATCTTCGTAGGCCGTAAAAGAAAATAGTTACCCTCAGACCAAAAAATATATAGATTCCGCCTTTGAAATTGAAAAGCGTAGTCTAAAATACCTAACATAAGTAACAAATGATAACGTTTCCGGATACATTGCTCGACAAGTCGCGCTACGGTAAATAGAAAGAAAAAAAATTGAACTTCAGTTTTTTATTCTGAAGACTGAGTTTATTTATAGATGCGAGTACATTTTGGTCTGAGTGGTCACCTTTTTTTATTTATTGCAGGACATTGTCGTCAAGCGACCATAGGGTCCCGTAGGGGTTAGGTACCTTATGCTAACACCTCGTCGTACGTGTCATGATACCTATTACTTCTACGAGAGAATATATTTTATTTTTGTAAGTAAGAGTATGTTATGTACTTTAGTATATTTTTATTATAATGTAAAAATGTAAAAAAAAAAATGTAAAAATGTATGATTTCCGTTACAGCGTTTACGTTAAGCTGCGTGTTAAATAAGACAAATTATAAAAAAAAAATGGATTGCATATCTTTATATATTTTTCCTTTTTACTTTTTAATTTTTTTATTCCCATTTTATACTCTTTATTCTTGAGCCAGTTCAACTGTTCTGATAAAGGTTTGTGAATATTTTGATGGCGTGTAAGAAGTTTGTAGATATCCATACAACATCAGTACCTGCAAATGAATGCACTTTACTGATATTTTAAGTGTTAATTATGAGAATATTTGTAGTGATTACTATTTTCCAACCTGGTCCCTGGTCTTAAGATAGAAATCTTGTCTCTAATGCCTTTCTGCAAATAAAAAGAAAATAAATTCAATTAAAAATTACAAATAAAATAATCTAATTTTTATTGAGTTGCATACGCTGGTAATAAAATTGAGTTTTGTTAAAAATATTGTAGGGAATCTAAACTTTTTTTTTACTTAAATCTCCTTTGCCCTTTTTTCTGTATTCAAAATTGATATGCTACCTTGTTTGTATATAATTTCAATGGGTACGTATACAGTTTTTCAATCATCTATACAAATAATTAAAATTGGAGTGTCTATTTGTAATATTAAAATAACCCCCTTTTTACGAAATGCATGTTTTTGTTTACACGGTACACACCAAACTGTCATCTTTTGTCTGTCTGTTTGTTCCTGCTAATCTCTGGAAAGGCTAGACCGATTTTGACGGGACGTTCACTGGCAAATATCTAATGTAATAAGGAGTAATTTAGACTACTTTTTTACTTTTTTTTCGTTTCGGCATAGGTTTCCCGAAACGCAAGAACGGGCCCACTAGTCAATCATAAAAATATCTTGTGGTCAAAAAAATATCATTGAAATATCACGATTTCCATTCAAAAGTTTTCACCACCATACACGTAAATCACACAGAAAGGAATTAATATTACCTACCGCAAATTTATTCAATAAAGCCAAATCGAATCTGTTTTGAGGAATCTCTTCCGATCTAACTTCCAGATTTTGTTTTTGTTCCTGACCAGCGTTAGCTAACGCGAATAAATATAAAACAACGAGACATATCATTGTTGTCTTCATCTTCATTTTTTTCTTACTATATATGGACGATGAGTTCTGAAATATTGGATAAAAATTATTATACTCACATAAGAATTACCATCAAAATTAAATAAAATTAGACATTTAAGTGCTACGCCATTATTAATTTTTTCTTTCATAGTCATTTCAAAATCTTAAAATCTCAGACCAAAAAATGTATAGACTGAGTCTTCAGAGCAAAAAATGAAGTAATTTTTTTTACGATTTGACGTAGGTATGTCACAGAGCACGGCCTGTCGAGCAATGTACCGGGAAACGTTATTATTTGATAAGTACGTTATGTTTTTTTTTTCTACTACTCTTATGTGTTCCGAAGTCTCAGTCTATAATTTTTTTCGTCTGTGCTTAAAATATAAAGTTTTCAAGCCTCTTACCAAATTCAACAGTCAAATATTTTGGAGTGGAACCTAACATTAAAAACTTAAGAATCCTGTTATGAGAATTTAATATTTTGGAGCTACAAAGGTATATGTTACTCAAGTAAAACTTTTAAACAAGTACTCCTAGATACCTGAGTGGATTATAGACATCTTAAGTGGCAGTCATTGTACTGTTAATACTACGAAAATATCTTCGAACTACGAGTAAATAAATTGGAAATAACTTACTAGAACGTTGAATGCAGCTCAGATCAATAACATCTTAACAAATGTGACCGTCATATAAATATTTTTTGGATAATAAACAATTTCATAGTTCGTAAATCAGTGTTCTGATTAATCATAAATTGATTATGATAACGAAATTGAAAAATATACCAGAAAATTAAGGAAAAGATCAATGTTCCACTCTCAAACAAAATGAATAACAAATGTTGATTGACTTTTACCGTGTTGACTACTTATTCATAAGTTTTTTTTTTTTTCATTTATAATTTAATGCTTGTCAATGTACCTAACTAATGTACCTAACTGTTGTAGGTAATGTACCTAATCTGATACAGTAAAGCGCATTTACTCAGAATTAACCTATTCACAATGTATAACATTTACGAAATACGATTTAGTAATACCTATCTTAAATATTATTGGGAAAAAAATATATTGTAAAAATGTATATTTTTGTGTAACAAGTGTCAGCATCAATCTCTTTAATAAATGATAAAATGATTATGAAACAGACGTGGGCGGATAGTACTTCGAGAATAAAACTTGGGACATAAAATAAAACAAGATAAATTCATCAATAATTTCGTTTATTACATTTTATTTTTGTTGGAGACAGTTGTTATTTGTGTTAACAAATTTTACACATCCTTGACTAGGTAAATAGCAATTTATTTATCTAGGACGACGCAGCTCTGTGAGTTAAAATAAAAAAAATATTATATTGAAGAAATATTTTATAAGTTACAAATGAAAATAAAATTTAAAAATTATTCGGAACAAGAACTTTAAGCATCTACATAGTTTTTTTTTGAAAAAAAAAATTCGAGGCAATAGAAATTTATTGAAAAAAATTGTACAGAGTTAATTGTTGTTGTGTCAAAAATATTGGCTCCACACTACGAGTACGAGTACCAAGTTTGATATTTTCTACGACGCCCCATTATAGTATAAGGTACGTATTTCTTCTGTAGTTATATTTTCCTTGTTAACTTCAGCCTTGCTGGGATTAGGTAACATCATGTCTCTGTAACAAAGCAGTGTCTTTGTAGCTTTTATTTTGTACTAGTGAGCCCGCCCTCGCTTCGCTTCGGGGAACTTATGCCGAAATCCTGTTAAAATCGATCCAGTCGTTCCAGATATTACCGGAACTAAACAGACAGACTGATCGACAAACAGACAGACAAAAATTTAAAAATATATGCATATTTTAGTGCTATGTATACAACAATGCATTAAGTCGAAAGGAGTTATTTTAATATTATAAACAGACACTCCAATTTTATTTATTTGTACAAATTACAATAATTATTTCATCTGTCCCCACTGCATACTTTGTAACTATCCAATAACAATTCAGTACGAAGAATTCTCAGAATTACTCACACAATTTACCACAAATTATATTCTTAAATGATTTATAATAAAACCTTTTCATTTAACAAATTACTACTTCAATAAAGTAAACGTCTTATAGAATTGAAGAAGTAATATTTATTCGTTAAGTTCCTTGAAGCTTGAAGTTTTGTCTTAAAGAATATTCATAATTTAAAACTGGACGTTGCAACTATAGGAATGCATGATGAAAGAGGTGGCCTTCAGCATTATGATGCGGCATGAAAATTGTCAATCTAACAGTTCTATTTGCCATGAAACTATGCACGATATTAAACTTCGAATTCGAATTCTGATGAGAACCGTCAAAAATTAACGAATTCCCAACGCATTCCTCCATACGGTTTCTAGTGAATAGAGACAATGGTTAGCTATATAACACATGTCGATGTACAAATGATAAAGCTCACACGTATTGCTCATAACAGGATATTACATATTCAATATGACCACGAAATATATATTAATGCGACAATATATTACAGTTATACCCAGCGACCATGTTATACCTTCTTATTTAACTACATTGGAAAAATTAATCGAAGTTTTATCTCTGGTTTAAGTTTCACTAAAATAAGCTCAAGTGTCTGCGGGGGGGGTAAACTTTAATTTGCTAATTTAACTAAAGTTAATTCTAATATGAGCTAGTTCGATCGTTCAGTCAGAACATCTCCATATAATAATATATTTTATTAACAAGGCTAATTTAATTTATCTGAAAACATTATTAGTGTCGCATCTAATTAAATGTAGGAATTTTTGCAAGCATCCTAGCTTCGCTTCAGTATACGTTTATTATATCGAAATGTCGTTTTATTCCCGCGGAAAACAGGTTAAAGTCTACCAAAGCAAAGCGAGGATGGGAAACTAGTTATTATAAAATAGTACATTGAAGAGGATAGGAAAACAATTAAACAAAATGGAATGTCGATTCAATATAAACGATATAAATTACGACAACCATTACAAATAAATAATTAGTTAAAAGGAACTTACGGCATTTTTCCTGCTAACCCCCCATCTGATTTAATTCCACTCAATCACACACCAATGAGGATAACGAACATGCTGCGAATCTTCATGTTAATTGTATTTTAATAACCGCCTTCAACACACTCAACAGTGATGCCGTTTTAAAGTGATATCATCCGAAGAATCACGGGAGCTTTTATACTGCACACTGACACATGTAACGGAATCCTGGTCGTCAGGGTTCTTTAGCCAAATAGGAACCTTATGTCCGTCTGGCCACCGCCCTAATGTCTAGTGCTCCAAGCTAGACCTTTGGAACTGAAAAATTGTAAAGTGGCATAGATATGAACTAAAGTTCATCACGTTTACAATTTAGTCAAATATTACTTTTTTTCTTTAGAATACGAGTATTTTTTTGTTACGTATTCCACTTTGTTTTGCACGTTGTTGTTAATGGGTCAGTCAATATTTCTGGGTTTGCGAACTCCAGAAATGCGTTGTTAGTTGCTAAATAACTTTCGCTAGTAGGTATCAAGTGTGTATAACCCTGGCAAGAATTTTTATACTTAGTCGTTTACAACAGCATAAAATAACTCAGCTAGATTAGCTTTACCTGTTAGTAGGTAGATAAGTATATTTGTAAATGCAACTACGGAACTCTACACTGCGCGGGGCAAGAATTGTACTTTGCCAGTTTCATAATTTTAGTAGCTTTTGTAGTTTTGTACAAGAGTGAAATGAAATGCTGATGTTGAGCATGTGTGGGAGATTCGCAGAATGAATTTAACACACTAAACACCAGGAGGCACTCCAAATTACATGTTGTTCTTGAAACAAATTATAGGCACCCAAAGTTTAAAATGAAACTATAATATCGTGCACATAACGACAAAAAAAACGATGACATTTAATCTTCTTAGAATTAAATTAAAAATGCTAGAATGCGTTTCATTAGTTTCCCGTAATACCTACATAGGTAGGTAGAAAACTGATTGATAACTTGGTTTATTAGGTACTATTGAACTTTTGACCAGCTGAGTTTACATTTTTAATACATCGCCGAGTTGTTTTATTTTTTTGTTAAAGTCTTGCCTTATGCAACCACGATTAAAAATACTAAAAAAAAGTTATCTTTTTCATCTGGTAATTTTTTTCATGCTTTAAGAGGATACTGTATAATTATCATCGTTATTCGTTTTCGTAAGCATTTCTTAAATACCATATTTATGTATTTACAGGCACCAAACCAAACTAAAATTATCAACAAAACCAACTTTATTGTCACACAGCAATTATTTTATATCACAATCAACCTTATAATATTTATTTATTAAACACGTTTCGAATTAGTGCTCGTCATCTGACTATTCTAAGAAGTGTAGGTACCTACCTAATTTTTCACTAATAATTAGTTTTATAATATTTTATTTCTTCATAATCAGCAATACCGCAGGCACAATAAACACCTAACCAAATGTTTTTCCATACTAAATATTTCCTGTTAGTCATCGATTGTAGAATAATTTTACAAGAAACTACAACTTACTCATATTATGTTGCAGGTAAATAAATGTTCCATACTTACGAATGTTAGGTTAATAAGGTGGAGAAGGATTCATTTTTACATTCAAGTTTTTTATTGTCCTATGCAGTTTATTGTATAACGTATAATTTTAAGTAAACCTTGCAATGAAAATCACATAATGTTTTCATGTTATTCACACTTTCCCAGGAATTAATGATTAAGTGATTACATCACTGCAATACCACACATGCTTAAATATTCACAAAATCTGTATAGGAAATTGATGTTTTAGTTGTAAAAACTAGACAATTTAAAAAAACGGACCTTAGGGAGGTACTTGATTGTACCACTGTAAAGAGGGACTAAAATTGAAAGAAAAGACAATATACTAAGAATTATGGTTCTGAGGATTATTAGTATGAGTTAGTAATCTTGTTAGTTATTATTAGTAGTCCAGTGCTGAAACACTACTCCTCATCACCTCTAATAACACCCCGGTATGCCAGTATAAGAAAGGTATTTTAATTTACCTGATAGGTTTTTTAATCTCTCACATAAACAGTTAAAACGCAACACGTTAAAATAATTGAAATTTTTCCCACGATATTACAAAATGAGAAATGCAACTCTTTTTTGAAATGAAAATCATTATGTAATTGCATTTTGCAACGTAACTACAAAATGATACAACGTTGTGTTCTGTTTTCAGCTGAGTTCGAATTGATCAAATATTTACAGTTTGCATTAGTTAGATATTACTGAAGGCTATTCGATCATTCGATTACAAACATATCTCTGCGGGACGTGCATTTCGATTTATATGTGATTAAAATTTCATCATGAATCAACTACTACATTTCATTGTAGTTCATGAATCAATTCGTAACTGCTGCATGTATATACGAGTAAATGTTTTTTTTAAGCAGGCGGTAGGTTAAATGGGTAACAAACGATCTCTTTAAAAGATTCACTAATGGTCCCTCTGCTGGACTGGGGTCTCCGCTGGTCTAGTACAAATTAGCAGACTTCACAAACCTTTGAGGTCTTAATGGAGAGAGTGTGCAGGTTTCCCCACCATATTTCCTTCACCAAAGCACATGACAATTAATGTTTAACAAGAACACAACTTTTTTTTATTAGAGGTAAGTTCCGCGTTCGAACTCAGGAGACCAAGGATCAAATCCCTAAACTATCGCTGGTCATCATGCTAAAGTATGATGTACTAAATGTAAGAATGTAAAGTAATAAATTACACAACAGTTTAAATTGTTGTGAAATACCTTCTCGGTTTATTGAACCTACCCCACGCTATTAGATATTACCCACCTACTCTATTTAAATGCAAGAGAAGGCTCCGTGCAGAAGTTATACTGATTCAGAATAATCTATTTATAACAGTCTCTTATAAAAAGCCAGGTAGATACTAGATATTAAATGCAAAAGACGAGACTACTAATTATATGACTCGGTCAAAGAAGCTTCTAAACTAATTTTATCCTCGTATCAGCATCAATTTGTGCGACGTTGCGTAATTTAGCGTAAATGTACAACTACTAGATCTTTATTCCAAAAATACTTGTTTAGTGTACTTCACAAATTTCAGTACTAATATGTTGGAAACAACGTAATTGGGCCGAAAAATATACAACTACATATCAAAGTTAATATATTTACGTCTACTGTTAATATAGTTACGTATAATGTTAAAACATTTACGTCTTCTCCATTGCGGTATAAGTTTGTTGTTATGAAGTAAGCAACATTACTGCCTCGTTTAAATTTATCAACAAACTAAATGAATGAAAAGTGAAAACACCTAAAACCACCTTGTACGAATACATACTAACGGCGCAGCTAAACATTTGTAGCAAAAGACCTCGCTAGAACCGTTATCTAGCTATTTTATGCAGCTTGTATGAAAAACAAGTGAGGTAAGAACGTTTGCCGTATGACAAACCCACTAAACCAAAGATCCCCAAAGAGAGAGTCGTCTTAAAAATCAAAGAAACCTACGATACTGACTGGTAGAAGTTAAGCAAACTATAGGATACCCTACACTCTTTGAGATGATAAAACGCTAATACCTTACAAGACATAAAAAGATTAAGAACCACTGAACTAAACTATTCTATAACGGTACAGCGGTTTTAATGCATTGCGGTTGAAGTGCCAACATGGACGAGATAATAACACCACGAGGCCGTAAACTGAGCTAATAAATAGGTATATAAACTAACTTTTGTCCTAAAAGTTTTCAGTACCCACATGTCTGCGGTTATATCCACGCCGTTTGATCCTACACAGCGAAGTTTTTCTTAATATATACGAGTATGTGTATTATAATTGTTATTCTTTTGTAATTTGTATGTTTTCTGGTGGGAAAATATTAATTTAATTTAATTAATATTCTGGGATAAGAATAGACACTCAAGTTGTAATAATTACTTTCCGACGCTTTGTGAACTTTTATAAGAGGCCGATACCAGGAAATACAAAATAGATTGTATTTATTACTTTTAATTAACATTTAATTTGATTAGTATTATTATTATTTTTTATTGTAATCTTTTGTATATAAATCAGCGTACGCGTGTTTGTTACTGAATTCCTAAATGGTTTTCTGATTTTATGTAAACATTCATTCTGTGATACATTGTGTGATTTGAGACCACAGTTAGACCCGTTATAACATTGAAACGGCGTCATAAGAAAAGTAGTCCAATATTATAAGAACTTACTAAAGGTATACGAAAATTGAAGGTCGGGAGTGCCTGATGTGGAAAATTAAGGAATCAACCAAACTATGAGTGACAAAATATATATAAGAGAACGTCTGCCCGGGTCTCTAGGTTGTTACAAATACACTATAATGAATAATAATAAAACTATAATGTACGTGTATAATGAAAAGAAACTACAAATAGACAAACAAAAGATAATCCCAAAAATATAATATAAGTAAGTATAACAGAACCCATCTACAATAATTATTTTGTAAGTAAAATAACTTTCAATATTTTATGGAACAAAACTTCACCGTATTATTTTACTTCATTAAGTTTTCAAGCTGGAATGAAAATAATATTCAATGTTATTAATTAATGGGCGCGTGGTACCAATATTGTTTCCATTTTGTGGTTGACATATTTTCATTAAAATAATATAGGCGAAAGCATCAAAAATATTTCTATAATCTAAATAAATAATATTTAAATGAAGAATTTATAATGTAATTATATATGTATAATTTATAATTATTATTTAATATGTATATTTTTTTTAATGAAGATAAAAATCTTAATAAAAAAAATTACCATACAAAAAATACCGCTCTCATATCCCGGATCTACTGGCAGAGATTTCATACAAAATAAGCTGTATCTTTGGACCATCATCACTATGTATTTTCTGTACCTATTGGATTTTTTGTGTTCGTACCTACACCCTTAAAAAAATAACGTTATTAAGATAACCACTTGTTAAAGTTAGTTAAGTATAATTATTTTATTTGTTAAGCTTTTCAGATACAAAATACATAATCGATCGATACCGATATGTTTTTCATCAACCATTCTGTTACATCTCTTAATATTTCAAGAGATAAGCAGTACCTTTATATAATATTGTCCTATGTATTTTTGTGTGAAATAAATGATAAAAAATATCGCAGAAAAATATAATATAGATATCCGTGTTTGGTTTAATGATGCAGAACCGGATATCCAATTGAAACCAAAATGTAAAAAACAGCGCATGCCGTGTGAATTTGTCACCTGCTACAAAACAATGCATGAAATAAATAAAGATAGTTTGTTTATTCTACTTTCACACTAATCCGTGGAATGGCAGTGGGTATGAAAAAAGAAAAGTTACTTTATATTAAATTAATTGTATAATACGAATATAACAATTAATGACAATCTTATACTTTAGCACTTTAATATTAAAATTTACAGAATTTCTGGCTATCACAAAAATTATGCTTGCTTGGTAAAAGTAAGAAATATTATAATATGGTAACGTATTTAAATATATTTTTTTAAGTCATGTATCTAACTATCTCCATTGTAATGAAATATTCAAGTTAGGTACTTCTGTCAGCAGGCAAAGTTTTAAAGTACCTACATTTTTTTATCCTATTTTTTGTAACATAAATTTTATTAAGAACAGATTGTTAGCCTCTGTCTTTAACGCTATGATAGATATCACGTACGGTTCCAATCGTGCCGATTGCATCTATACCCCTTACCTGAAAAAAATGTTTATAAGTTAATCTCCAAAGCAGAAAGGTATGAGTAGTACATACCTACTAAGTCAAAAAAATCACATGTGCTAATTAAAAGTTGACGATTTCAGCTTTATAAACCTATAAAATAATATAATCTATGAATTGTAAAATGTGTTATAATCTATGAATATGATTGAAGAGCCCTAATCTAGAATACAAATTGTTTAGGGAAACGTTTTTGCTATCGTGGGGTAGGTAAAATATTTACCGAAGCGAAGCGAGGGCGGGTAGGTACAAAAGTATAATAATAAAAATGAATAATTCAAAATCCACTTTGTATTTTCCCTACAACAAAATTTGTTCATTTGTGATAATAAATTTCTTTTACCGTAATAATTGAGATAATGTATAAAGCTAAAAAAAGTTACATGTTTTATTTCTAACAAAAGAAAACCAAAAGGTGTCATGTTTTATTTCTAACAAAACAATTAGAACACATTTATAAGGCTGGGCGCAAACGGCCGGAATTTTTCAGATTCTGAATTGACAGTTGAGAAAGCGGGATTAAAAGAGCCAGGGGTAAGTCTTTTTCTATTATTGAAATGTTTGCGTCGGCACAACTTACCCCTGGCTCTTTTTTATCCGCTCTGTGTAAATTCAGAAGCCGCCCCTAAAACTTGACTGACAAGTACTTAATATTGACTTGAGCACCTAGAATTTTATGTCAACAGTACAATAAACGTTTTTTATGAGGTGTTAGGTGATAAAATAAATGTTCTTCTTTTTACGTACTTTTCATAAGATGTGAAACAATAAAGTGATGTTTAAACGAGAGCTTCAAAGTTGATGGGCTGTTAACGAGGGTTTATTGATGTAATATGACGCGTTACTTCATTATAAATTTTCAAGTCGAATCCCTAGTAGCGTGGGTGTACAATATATAGTTGGTACCTACCTACGTACTACTAAAATACAATTTATATGAAGTCTTCATTATGACTAATAGGTACCTACTTATGACAAGCAAGCATGCATGATAGCTAAGCGGTTTTGGAATTGGAAATTTGGAACGCCGGTATTAGGTTCCTGAGTTCGAACCCGGTTTGCAAATCTAATTAAAAAAAAACCTTAGGTGCAAATTAAAAACCTTAGCTCACATACTCAAAGGTGTTTATAAAGTTCTCAAAGTCCACGTAAAGTTTGCCCAACTACACTAGGCTAGTACTAGATTATATCCTGTACCTACCTCTCACATTAGTTGGACAGATACGGGTTGTGCTGACTACAATTACTAATAAGAAATTATGTTTGGATACTTACAATTACTTTTCCTCCCTTCTTGATGGTACTCCCGCTTAATCTAGGAGCCGCGTATGCACTATGAAACATCATTGCAATGATAAGAAATAAGAAAATATATTTTAAAAAGTGCATTTTGGTACTGTAATATCAGGACAACTAACAAGTGTAAGTCCGACTTTGTATTTGATGCTCAATGAACGCATAAACGACATTTTATATTCCCTTTCCGCGCACTCGAGGCATTCACTCAAAAATACCTCGCTACAATTTCTGTGTAAGTTTGTTCTTTTTATTTCCTACTTAGATTTTCCTCCACAACACGCAAATAGGGACATCGCAAAGCCACAAAGGAGTACCTACAACAATGGCTCTGAACTACTGGAAAAACCTACTTAAGTAGCTACGGTATTTTTATCATCTAAGTACCTAGTTGGTATTCATCTCAAGAGCTCGTGTATTGTATACTTATTGTTACTCAACACAAGCACTAACATGACAGGGTGAAATGACACAGTTTTTCCCGACAGCAATAAAAGGAAGGTAACATTTTTCGAGCGCATACATAGCTTCGACGTATATTCCTTTGACACGCTCTACAATCAGAGTGAGTTGAGCGATTTCAGTAAATAAAGTGTCATTGGACTTGTCCAATGTCAGAGTGGCCAAGTCAGTTCCCAAGTTTTTGACGCTCGGGATTTTTTGTTAAGTAATATGTAGTACTTACTACCTCGGTACAAAGAATTTAAATTAGTTATTCATTTTACCTTTCAAACTTAACGAGCGTAAATCAACATGAATTCCATCACAAAAAATAATGGTATTATTAATTTTTCATGGAGGACCACTGATCGATTTTCAGCATAGTAGAAATTTTAATAATGAATTTTATTATCTATTCTTGCTTTCAATGTGGGTATTTTTTGACAATGTGTGCTGTCCTTGGCATCCACAGTGTGAGTGTGTTAGCAACCGTACCGCATCGTAAACAACGTGTAAGCAAGCAGACGAAATACCACTAAAATCGAATTTATTTTTAACGTGGCATTAGTGCAGTTTGGCTACTGATGGACGAAATACTTTGAATTCGACACTCCAGGAAGTCAATAAGATTCCGCAGATCGGTAGCCTAATTAATGAGTATAAATCTCTACAGATAACTAAGGAAGCAGAGCTTTTTTTCGTACTGTAAGTTAATACTTAACTATGATTCCACCTGTTGGTAAGTGGGGATGTAGTCGTAGGCGGTACAGCTCATTAATTCACTCTTTTCTTGGAGACACCCGCGTTGTATTCCGGATAGACGGACGCAGGAATTTTATTCCAATCCTTGGCGTTACGTATAAGAAATTATGAGGCGAAGCGACTTGTCTATAACTTAGGGATGTCCAAGACGAAAGGATAGATGCCCGCCGTATGTCGAGTAATTTGGTTGTGGAAGGGAGATGGAGGCATAATGGCATAATTCACCAGGATGCTCCAGAGCAGAATGACTGAGAGTTAGTAGCCAACTTAAGTGTCGGAAGTTAATATGCTGCCCTCACTATAACAACTAGGACAGATAGCTTATCGTGCTCTCCGAAACATGAAACGCTCAAGGATTTTTGCTGCTGACAGTCACTCATCCACTTTATAACCGCATCCCTATGTCCTTCACTTTGACGATCACTTAGGATCGTTGTTCACCAAAACGTCGACGTCTGCGCCTAACTTTGAGCACTTCGGTTATTAAAATTTTAAAACGAATTTAAGGCCTAAAAAACATTTACATTACAGACTATTTAACCCCTAAAACCCTATATTGGTACCTGCACGTTTATATATACTCAGCTACACTGCTTTTAAGCAAATGACATGCTTTTAAGCTTAATGGTAATTTGATCAGATGGAGCGTAAACCCTTTGTAATCCGAACATAATAGCAATTAGGTACGTTCAAATAGTAACATTACCTGTGTCCAGACAAGGTGTTAGAATACTTTTTTCTTGTATTACCAATAAAGCTTTCTAGTAAATGGTTGCGACTCAATTTACCACGCTGACAAAGTGTGTTAATCCTAATTTATTTTCAAGACGACACAAACAGATTCGAAAGAAAAATTATACACAATATATAGAGACTAACCGTATTTAAACTTCTTATTGAGGACGCTCGAACAACACACCAACACGAATTTCGGCTCCTATTCAGAAGTATTTAAGATCGAAAGCATAAAGATGCCTGTGGGTATCTTTAAAAATAATTCCCACCTTGAAAAAAAAGAGTGCAGAAACGAAAGACTTCATAACTAACTTATGTTGCTCTTTATTTTATGATTATATATAAGTATAAACGTTATCGTTAAAAAAAAATACAAATTACAATTACTGCGTATTACATTTATATCGTAAAAATAAACCTCCTCATTCTATGCTATGAAAATAAAACTCCGAGGAGTGTTACATTTTCGAACGCTCTAGCTCAATATGTTGCCGATATTAATTTAAGATAAGCCTACACGTGCTCGGAAGGCTTTAAGATAAATTGTAAGTATTTTTGTTTTTGTGGTGCTTTTATTTATTGCGAGGTAAGAAAAGCTTTATCAAATATACATGTCAGTATATACCATTGTATATCTACATATCTAATATGTTTCATTGTTGTATGCCTATAATATATCAAATCTAATAAATATACCAGTGCCTAATAAACATCATATTTTTACCTAACAGCCGGTATCTAAGAGAAAAACTTCAAAAGATGAAAATATAATTTAATGTAGTGCCTGAAAGCTGATTAAATGGGGATTTTACTGGGAATTTGAATTTCGTTTAACAAAACTTCAAAAATTCCAACGTATCGCATGTTTATTTATGTGGGCGCAACATAGCTTGTTTTCAAAATTTGAACGTAATTATACGAAATTTTCAGAATACCGGTACTGAGGTAAATTTCAAAGGTAAAAACTGAAACAATTTGTTCAACTTCAATGTAAATTTATTAGAACTCACCGCAACACATTTTACCTGGCTCGTTATTAACAGCCCCTTCAACATGATACAATGCCAGATTAACTCTACGTAAACGACCAAAAATCGTTTGACAAAAATAAAGTTAAAATACTTACATTTAGTACAATACGACAAAGTTGACAACTAAATTATAGACTTTTATAATAATACGATTCAACCTCAAATCAAAAGAATAAAAAGTTTTGATTGAATAGTAATGTTTGGAAAATATTACGTTATTATGAATAGGTCAAAAACATTCCTTTGACAAATTATAAATAAGAAAATAGAAATCCCTTTGGTATTTGACAATATTGTCGAAGAAAATGGAAATCCTTTATATATTAAAAAATATTAGAAAAAATAAGTACTTTTTCTTAACATATTTTCTAAAAGCTAGTAGGTAAGGATTTTTAGTTTTTCCTTCAATGGAGTTATTCATTGTTTAGCCTCTGTCGCGTACTTGTTGATAAATCTCATGGCCGGTCCCTATGGCACCTACTGCTCCCAGGCCATGTTTCTGAAATACAAATACAAAGCCTATTGAGAAAAGCGTGAACAAGTAAAACATGAATGTAATACAGTGTAAGACCTTTACAGTGTAGATACATTTAAGAAAAAAACAATACACGAAAAGAGAAAAAAGGAATCACCACAGAACAGAGTAACGCTAATGGATGCTAATGATTTTACGAAATAAAAACATTTTTGTAAATGTGGTCAAAAGTAAGAGCGAATATTAAACTCTTCGTGTAAAAAGTGAGCTACATAATCAAAGTAAGTATGTATAAGGAAAAAGAATAGTATGATTTTTTTACTTACAATAATTTTACCCCCCTTTTTTATAGCATTTGTATTTATCTTAGGGGCGGCATGTGATGAAGTGAATATCATAGCCAACACGGAGAGGGCCAATACAAAAATGTTGAATAATTGCATTTTATTGAATTATATTTATGATTTAATAATATTATGTGCCTTCGGTATGGCTCCTAGAATGTATAGAATACGAATGACAATGACAGAGAAATAAGTGCTACTTATATTAAGGCTCTCAGAGGCTTCGTGTTCGTAGAGGGAAATCCCCGACTCTTCCTTCTTTATATTTACTAACAGCCAGTTTTGTTTCTTTTCAAGGAATGCTGACCTTTTTAAAATGTAACTAACCTTCTTTTTCAATAATTATAATTTACCTCGCCGGTTTTTTAATTAATGTAAGTATTTGAAGAGTTGATTCAATAATAATTTAGGAAACTTGAGTGAAATTTACCCCACAGAAGAAATAGATTCATTATTATCTCGTTTAGGGTTTTTATAACGCCGATTTTTCTAATAATTAAATTATAATTATGCTTGTGATCGTTAGATTTTTATATTTTTGTTTTAATGACCATGTGTTCCTAAGAGTAAGGGTATTCAAAAATTATATATACGCTTATAATCACAAAAGACGTTAGTTTTGGCAGCATCTAATTTGGTCCTAAGACCATCATCCTCCCCACTGTTATAATAATTGTGGTCACTAAGTAATGCCCTTCGGGCTTCATTAAGACTTCCGCCATTTGGTTTGGCTACTAAACTATAAATATCAGAGCAGTGTTGTATGTAGAGCCTCAATATTAAGGGAAGACATGATTGTGTTATAGCGGATCAGTAAAGGGTTAAAATCACACCCTAAGCAAATAGTCGTCACCTTTCTCTAAAAAAATAAAACGCTTTTATAACTTACTTATACGAAAGTGATATAGATTAGTCAGTTTGGTCTATTATTATAGGACTTGCTTATATCTGGAGAGAAAAAAATATTTTCCAGCAGGTCTAAGACTGGATAAACAATTTTGTGCAGTAGTTTTTTTAGGTTGTCTTATTTTTAAAACAAATAGGTAGGTACATTAATTTTCAAAGCAGTTTTTGTGAATATTTAAGCAATTAAGTGACATTGAAGTGATGAAATCACTTAAACGTTACTTTTCCAAGTCAGAATAACATGAAAATGTATGATTTCAGTTACAAGGTTTACGAAAAAGTGCGTGCTAAATAAGTTAAGTAAATAAAATTACTGTAGACCAGTACATAACAAAACATATTAGGTAGGAACCTAAAACCATTTCCTTGGTCAATGTTCCCAAGCAATTCGAATTTGCAAAGACGTAAAAACCTTCTAGCACTTTTACGACAGTATATTTAAAAAACCCTATCGTAACAAGTTAGTAAACCTACACGCTCTATGAATTACAATTAGACGGATTTGCCAGCATAAAGAGGAAGAGTAGTTGAATGCTCGTTCTTCATTTGCATATTTAACTGGACATAGTTTCTCTTGTTTTTACTAATTAGGATAATTCCTCACGTGGTAGTCCCTTTTTGAAGTTTATTTTCTCATTTACACAGTGCATTTGCATTTACATTTATATCAAACTTATGCTAGTATCTGTGGAAATATAATCAAGCAATATCTTATAAAAAGGCAAAAAAAAATTTCGGCAACTTATTTACTCCCTGGCAGGATAAAATCACGCAAATGATAAAAAGATAAAATTGGGTGCCTTTGAAATGTTCGATAGCGACGAATACTGTTTTGATTTATTTTCATCGTAACGTTGTTTTTACAAAGGTAAGATACTGCGATATCATAAAATAGAGTTTGTTGTGTGGCTTAAAAATAATTCCTGTAGGTACTTATTTTGGTTAATATAATGGTAAAAAGTTCAAACAACGCAACTGTTTAAAATCGACTTTGAGACAAAGGCAAGTCTAGTGTAATTATTCTAAGGGCAAGTCAAAGGCGAAAGTAAAAGAAAGTAGAAATAAATATCGTAGTTTGTATTGTATTTTTTAAGGCATTAAACATCACTTCTTTGAGATTTTTATATCGTTTTCGCAGATAATTATTATTTTCTTGAGATTTTACTTTGTAACAAAGTGGTCATCTATAATTTGACGAAGATTTTGTGAAGTTCTGTGAAAAAATTATCAACGTAGTTTTTATTGAATAGAACAACAATTCATTATTTATGGTAACCGTTTGAAGTCTGTTTATATTATGAAAACATTTTGTATAAATTCCACAGACCCGTAAAAAGTTGAATTCCGTTTCCTTTTTCTGTTTATTAACAAAGCTCTTTTATGAAAAGGTTAAAGTAAAAGTTTCACTATAAATATTAGACATATTTTGTTTGCTTTCAAGTGAGAAATCTTAATTACAATGACCAAACCCAATTGCAGGTTATTTCACGCAATTTCCCCATTCCCCAGCCATTACCCGCATATGGAGAGGCTCCGGGATCTCACATGAACGCACCAGGACATCCCTTGGGTATTACCCAGGCTTTCTCCGCTGTCAGCTATGAAGTCCGGTGTAATTCGGGCATTGTCCCTCCACATCTCTATCGACGTTCTCCTCCTTTACCATTACGGTTTCGCTTTCTACGCAGTAATCCCCACCAGCATAGCTGCTACTATGTCTGCTTAGCTTGCGAAACAAAATATCTTCCTTTAAGTTAAGTATCAATAACGAATAATAATCAATCAATAATAATGTATATATTGGATTACTCTCATCTCAACTTTAACTATAACTACCGCTAAAAAGAAGAAAAAATAGGAACAATTTTCTACAGTACCCATGATATAATACACCGCAAATCTTAAACCATACTCAAGTAACAGAACCTTAAGATATGGTTCACAAATATCACGTATGAAGTGAGTTTCATACCATATTGCAAACCCTTACGGTCGGCTTTATATAATATGGAAGCAGTAAATTTCATAGAACGTTCGGCTGCAGCGCTTCATAAAACAGGGCAGTTGAAAACCCTCGATAAACGATATTGCGAGGACGTGATTTTGTGGTTAAGGAAAAACAGATTTTGTAAACGCCATTTGTTTAGAGCAAGACAAAGAATAATAGCAATACCCAATAAATAATAAGGGATTTTAAGATACTAAAATTAAAGGCTTTTAAAGTAAACTTCACGTAATTAAGGTAATCGTGAAAGATCGTAATACCTAATCTATCTGTCAGTATAATCAATGTGAACTTAGTGAAACTAACTCACTGCAAAATTATTGTTTCGTCGAAATCTATTACGCAAAATCAAAAATTTACTTAGATAGCTTAGGTACCTATAGTGAAATGAAAAACGGAAATACAAAGCTATTATGATACTCCAATAACCGACACAAAAGCGAAAGCACCGAGGGCGGTTTTTGTATGAAGACGTCGTGGACAATTCTGTCGTCAAGTTAACGACCCTGCGGTACATTTTCATACAAATATGCCCTAGCTGCTATCGTTGTCAAGTCGTTTAAATGAAGAACCGACATGTCTGCATAGATTACGGAAATGTGTTAGTAGGTAGATAGCATCCTTAAATAGGTTGGTACTTGCAGCTCGCTGTGTATTTCAGCGTTAATTAGACTAAAATATGTAGGTACTTAAATAAAGGTACAAATTAGTTGTTGACCAATTAAAAAAAATGTTTTATACTCGCACCAAAATATATTTTTTCATAGATAATAATTATTTTTTTTTAATTGAATAATATACTGAAAACATTTTTAATATCAAATAACGGCTTTACTCACGTTAAAAGTCGGAGTTGGCCCGACTGAATAATATAGTTAAAAAAAATTGTAGGTACCTAATATGGTATTGAAGTAAAATAAAGGGTTTTGTACCAACAGTCTGTTAATAAAAGTACCATCGATTATTATTACTCTCTTATGAAAAGAATAGGAAATCCCAACACGTGTTAACATCTTTGTTTATTTATATTGTCTTTTATATAAATGATAAATAATTGCAATATAAATGTATCTAACTGACACGTATTTTATTGTAGGTATACATTAGATATATTATAATCTTAAGGAAGATCGTAGTACTATCATTATTTATTATTCTATATCCATTGGAATTTTATAATACGAATATACTCCTTGTTATTCTGTGCCTGCAAGCGTTAAGGTAAATGGGTAAGGTCTCTGCGCACTACAGTTATATGTATTTTGAATTTAGAAAGACAGAACTGACATGCCAATTAGGCCCTTAAAATCTTTAGATACGCAAAAAATATAAAATTCAAATGTTAAAAGACATCACGCTACAGTATTTAGCTCACATTACTACCGAACCATTTAATTTGAACTAAAATGTCAAAAGACTACACAAACATATTGGGCAAACAAACAACAAAACCTAGTCTATCAAGTTTATAGAATTATCCATGTGCCAAAAAGGATGATCGGTTTTCCGTGGTACGTTGACAGCATTATTAATTTTGTCAAGCGCAATATTTAAATGTGTATTACGCGTCAGCTTTCCCCAATACACCTACGACTACCTGCGGGAAAATCCGTAGTAAGACTTTACGACAGTGCGCATAGTTCTCCACTACATATAAAATGATACTGTTGTTATTGTATTCCCATTCATTCATTTTGCTTCGAGCAAGAACAGTCATTTGTTTCTCAAATTATTTTTTTAACATTAACAATGAAGTTCGTGAGTTTGTTCGTGGTGATCCTCGCTGTGTTGGCAATGATCTTGGGAGGATCCTATGCCAACCCTAAGGGCGCAGGTGGAGCAATTATTAAAGGAGGAAAAGTTATTGTAAGTTATATTCATTATAATAGGTACCTACCATTAGATAGATTCCTATTAGATTAAACTATGCCATTGTTCGATCCTAGAATTGACAACTTCGATAGATTAATTATCTACATGTAATACCTAGTACCTACCTAATCAATCATCCTGTTCACACAAATTGTTTCCTAATCCTGCCCATCCAATGACATTATATCTTTTTGTCAATATATTGATGATTGATCTTCCACTGTCTTTTATACATTATCATTATCTAATATGATATGGTCGCATCATTAGGTAACATAAGTTTTTGAATTAATTGATTCAGATCAGAGATTAAATTAGCGCAATCTTGTAAAAGAACAGCCCACAAAGCCAGCCAAGAAATAATCGGGGAAACTGCTTTTTAATCGCTTTTCCAGCCTTTTGAAATACGAGCGTTTTATTTAAACGAATTCAAGCCACTCTGCCAATTATTATTAATTAATGAGGGAATTCCAAGAGCTTGATAAAGACAGAAAAAATTGGCTTTAGCTCAAGAATGGAAATTGACTCAGCAGAATAAGTTGAGACATTATTAAAATAATGTTAATAAGTATAGACTTTTTATTTAAAAAAATCATTTTATTTTATATTTTAAACAGATTTCTGATCATTATCATTATTTTATTTTAACATAATATTGATAAAAATGTTTTAAATTTCTGCAGCTTTGTTTACATTTATTATCTTGATAGGTTGGCATTATGTATCCCGACACCTTCCAATTTAACATAGCAATAAACTAAAGCAAAGTTTTGCTCAGTGAAAATGCATTTATTAATATGACACCTAACACAGATTACACAGATAAATTAATCTTATAATAATAATTATTAAAGTTTTAATGCATGTAGGGTACGTATAATTAATAAGGTGCCACAACATTCACAAAAATGTAACTACAAAAAAGTACCCAATTTAAATTTACTAACTAATTACAAATTAAGAGACAAAATTATCTGCAACCAACACAAAAAATACCTTTATTCCTAAAAGTACGCTTTAAATGGTATTATCACTAAAGCGTTAGGTAATTACCAGTTTCAAAAACAAAATTACTGATATTATTTGCTATTTTCATAATCAGAGTTAGGTACTTATTTACTTTGAATAATTAAGAACTACTTTACCTCTCAAAATGTAAAGCTACTACTTACTCAATTGCCTACCTACCTTAATTATGATGAATTTGCTGATGAACGCTTTCATTAAACTCCTAAAGTATATTAATATTTCCTCTAATATATTCATCATACTCACTATATTAAACCGACAGCGTCATATTACTATCAGTCTTCCTATTTCAGAAGAGCTTTTATCCCCGATTCAGAAATCAAATACCTTTGAAGTACCTAGGTACTTACCGCATTTTTCGGTACGATATAAATTGTAAAATTTTGGTCAGTAAAGTTAAAAAATATAAGTAGGTATCTTATTTTAAATTTAACACATTAATCTTTCATCAATAATAGGTATCTGTACCTATAGGTAACAGTTACCCACGCACTGTTACAAAAAATAACTTGTCTTTAAACGGGTCTTGAAAATAATAGGCATTTCTTTTTAATCGATATGAAAAATCTTTTTTTTTACAGAAACATGGATTAGGAGCAGTTGGCGCCATTGGCACTGGACATGAAATCTACGAACACATCAAGAATAGAGGATAAAATAAAATAAAAAACCCATCAGCCATCATTGTTTATTTTTAATTAAATTATTTTTACATACCTAATTACTTTTATTAAATTAATACAATCCAATAAAGTTATTAATTACTTACCACTTGAGTTCGTACCTATCTGCGTAAAAAAGAAGTTATGATTATATCGAGATAATATTTAGGTAGTAAATATTCCCAAAAATGGGAAATAAATTTTCGTGCTTACTTACGCACTTACCTATCTGCAAATTCTGCGATTTTTTACATTTTTCCGGGGAAATCTGTTCTCGGTGGCACAACGTGAACGTGATATTTAAACGTAAATAATTCTAACAGGAAGGAACAGCTAGGTATGAGCGTTGAGACAATGTAGTATTTAAAACAATGCCCTAACTTACAGAATACTTTGGCATATGGGATAAAAGACTATTTTGCATCCTAAAAGTACTGCGTTGCACACCTGTGTCTATTTACTAAGTAGACGTCTTTCATTCAATGTATATTATGTACCGATATTGAAACTTTGTAAACCATAATCGACCTAATTTCAAAGTAAATTAAATATCATAAAATCGATTTTCAACGTCTGGCTTTTAGTTTACCTACTTATCTCTCACCTACGTATTTATAAATGTAAATAAGTGTATAGGTGTGCGAAATACTTACGTAATTAATGATAACGGTAATATATTTTTTTTGTATACCTAAGTAGGCCTACCTTTAGCTTGTAGCTACTATATCTACTTCCTCGTCTCAGGCCATTAGCTTTCAAAATAAGGAGCACAGGTCTCCTCATATTTTTGGCCTAGAACATATTCTATCAAGCTTCTTTATTACTTAGGTATTGGTGTCTGATAGTAGTGTTAGTGGGCTACCGACCTACCGAAGTGTTTGAGAACGATTTTTATACATTTGAAGGCCTCCGACACAATAACACACTGGACCGGTAGTTAAAATAATGTAGAGCAGGAATAGTGTAGTTGGACTTATCGAGTATGTTACATACAGGTACATAAAATCATTCTCTACCTTTCAAAAAAACTGTAAGGTAAGGTGGGGTAAGATTAACACACGGGACAAGACTAACACTGTCTATTATCTCGATACGTATAGCTTAAATACGAAATTCTTCCAGTCTGTAAGATAGAACAATCGTAAATGTTCTCGGCTAAAACACACACATGTATCTTCAAGTGCATATCGAGATAATAGACAGTGTTAGTCTTGCCCCGTGTGTTAGTCTTACCCCACCATACCTTATATATTAAGGGAAAACTGTATATATAGAAAAACAATATGTGCAACACGTGTTCTCCTTATGTCATCTAAATTCCAACGCGGAATCCCACATGGAACGCTCGCTGTAAGATGATGCAATACGACACGCAAGTGAAGTGACCCGCGCACAAAGCTGTCAAACTAGAAACCACCTATGTTTCGTGCGTCTCTTTCTGCCTTGAGCTAAATCCAGCCCAAAGTTACGCGTTTCATTCACTCTAACCACTCTTGATATTCCTCGGGTATTAGGTACGCTGAAAGGACTGTGCGGCATTAATTCTTTTAAAACACCGTGCCATTGATTCGATTTCATTATCACAGTCAGCCGGCAGTCAGTTCAATCATTGACGGACGCGAAGTATAGCGCGAGTGCTGAAGTTAAATTTATACATGTGAAGAAAAGTTAACGTAGAGTAAGAATTATCACTGCCGTCGGTGTTTTAAACTATTTTTGGCCTGGTATATTACCACGATATCAGTAAAGGTAATTTAAACATTTTTCATAAACGCATACCTAGCTATACCTACATATATTGTTATCAATTTTAAGCTATGTATGTATGTATGTATGAAACTAATGTATGTAACCCGGAAATGGACCGGTCATTTGAATGAAAAATAAATACATCTACATAACCCGTCGATCTAGTTCAGGTGAAGTTGGTCTTAGACCAGTTAATGAGCTAAAATAATATAATTGTCTACCTAATATAACTTAAGCTTTCTTATCAGTTAATGAAGTGCTATAATTCAGCTTATTTTTTTATTTTCAGATACTGAGCAATGTGTGGAATTTGGGCAACGTTTGGTGTAGACGGAGGACTGAGCCCTACGTGTCTTAAATGTTTTTCTGCAATAGTTCACCGTGGACCAGATGCATGGCGTATTGAACAAGACGCTAGGGAACCTCTCACAGTCCTTGGCTTTCAGAGACTTGCCATCGTAGATGGGCTATATGGTATGCAGCCCATGCGTCTTCACCGATACCCACGTACCACACTCATTTGTAACGGAGAAATATATAACTGCACGCGACTCCGGGACCAATATGACTTCCCCTATGAAACCAACTGTGACGTTGAAGCCATAATCCACTGCTATCAAAACTTTGGAATTGCCGAAGCCATAAAAAAGCTCGATGGCGTTTTCTCATTCTGCCTTGTTGATGGGGAAAAAAGAAAAATTTATATCGGCCGCGACCCATATGGTGTGCGACCCCTCTTCAAGTTCCATGATTCAGAAAATGGTGTTTTAGCTATTTGCTCTGAAGCTAAAGGCTTAATTGGACTGAAACAAAAGGCTAGTGAAAACTCAACATTGGGTCAATTTCCTCCTGGACATTTCGAAGTGTGGGATATGTTAGACGGAGGGAAAACAAAACTGGATTACACTGAGCAATACTTTACACCCGGGACACCCCCACGTTTTGCCCCGTATGTTTCAGATGAGGAACTGTCAAAATTAAACGTGTATGAGAAAACTGCATATTTGTTAGAGGCAGCTTGTAAAAAACGATTGATGTCTGAAAGAAGGATAGGATGTCTACTGAGCGGAGGTTTAGACTCTTCATTAATAACCGCGTTAGTAGTGAAATTGGCTAAGGAACATAACATACCTTACAAAATACAAACCTTCGCAATAGGAATGGGCGACTCCCCAGATTTAGTCGCCGCACGGGCAGTAGCAGAATATCTCGGTACCGAACACCACGAAGTACAATTTGATGAAAATGATGTTAAACAAAGTTTAGATAATGTCATCTATCACCTTGAATCGTTTGATATTACCACGACAAGAGCCAGTCTACCCATGTATCTTTTATCAAAATATATAAAGGAGAACACAGATTCTACTGTTATATTCAGCGGTGAAGGCGCCGACGAATTAGCTCAAGGTTATATTTATTTTAGAGATGCACCTAACGAGTCTATGGGTCACGACGAGAGTATACGTTTACTATCCGATATTTATTTATACGATGGGTTAAGAGCCGACCGCACAACTAGTGCATTTAGTTTGGAACTTCGTGTACCGTTCTTAGACATACAGTTTACACATCATTACCTTAGCTTAGATCCTAAGCTTCGACAACCGCAGAACGGAGTAGAAAAGCATTTATTAAGAAGTAGCTTTGCAAAAAGTGGACTTTTGCCAGACTCTATATTATGGCGACATAAAGAAGCCTTCAGCGATGGAGTTGCATCGGTCAAAAAGTCGTTGTTTACTATAATAGCAGAGGTTATTGCCGAAAGATTGCCAGAAGACAATCTAACCTTCCGAGGATTGCAACCTACGACAAAAGAATCAACGTATTATCGCCACGTATTTGAGAAATCATTCCCAGGTCAAGATAACTTTACTCCTTATTACTGGATGCCAAAATGGGTGCAAGTTTCCGACCCTTCTGCTAGGTTCATAACGCATTATGCTGCAAAGTAGGAAATAAACGATACCTACAGTGTTCATTTCATTTTTATTTTAACTTATCTATTATATAAGGTATGAAATCGTTTATAGCTTCCAATTATTTAAAAAATAATTAGGTAACAAGTTAATCGATTTTACAATAAACTAAAACTATATATTAGTCAAGGGCGGTCTAATAGAGTCTATGAAATTTTGTAGACAAAAACATTCATCGTAAAATGTCTGTACGTTTTGTACGGGTTCATCAAAGTATTCTGAAAATGTTACATGATCATTACTTCGTTTCTTCATTATACCGTTCAATGTCGCTAAAGTTGTAACTTTTTCGCAGAGGCTCGCAATAGAGTGTTTAGAAGCTTTGATACTTGTTGTAGATGTGGTTGTATCCACAAATTTTACAGATTGTCCAGTCGATTTATCACAACATGAGATTCCCAACATAGTTTCAACCTCTTCATCTTTGCAAACCTTTGTTTCTCTGGCTTTCAATAGGTTTAATGCGATATAACAACCAGCACATGAAACTGAGTTGCAGAGTAAATCGAAGTTAGGATCAAAGGTATTTACATGTTTACAAGTTTGTTCGAGCGAATTTAACATAGGCCCAGATTGGATTTCTTTGTCGATTCCTTTGGGTATCTCTCTAAAAGATTCCGATATAGGGAGTTTACCACAAACACTGCATTTGCAGGAGAGATTAGCCAACTGTTTCTTTAGCATGCACAACTCAAACGGTTCATTTTCGTAGAGAATCATTATGGGAATTATTTATTTTTTCTGCGTATTATTATTCATATTGATAAGGTAACTGATATAAAAGGCTGTTGGTCAAAAATTTACTGATTTATTGTTAGTTTCATTGTTACTAAAAATATTTGAACACGGCTATTGGTTTGAAAATGGTGTCAATGTCAAGACATCAAACGTGTTTGACAATGAAGGTCAAAATCAATTTATAGTTTTTGTACCTAATTGGATTCGGTACTAAGGAAGGTTGTATGTATAACAACAGCTTATTTTAATAGGTACCTTATAAGCTTATTATATAGCTTAACATAAACCCTATTGAATTGAGTAAAAGCTATGGTTTATAAGAGAACTAAGAAAAGCATCATTTTCATAAAAAAAGCGGTAAAAACGGATACTAATACCAACACAAAATAAATAACCATAATGCCTCGTAAGTAAACAAGCCTTATAAATGACCTTGCAATAAGAATAATGACGACATCCACTTACAGAAGTAGGTCTGTTTTTTCCGAGTTCTTTGGTTGGAATTTTGACGTTGGTTTCTTTGGCTATATTATTATGAGCGGTTTCTGGGCTTCATTCTGTGTTTGAACCACACGATAACGACAACGAAAACAGCGGGGGCATGTTATTAATTGTATGAAATGCACTTCAGAATGCATCACGAGTATCATCTACTATATTTTAATATTTTTCATACAACTCCTTTACTGCCATCCTTGTAGTAGGTATCCAGTAACATTCAAATAAAGAACCGATAGGCTGACCATGTTTTCAAACAATGTAGGTATATCCCATAGACATCTGTGGTATATCCATTAATAGGACTCAGAAAGAAAATGAGACGTCTATGAGTAATTATTTACTCTGTATTAAGGATCCAACCTCATTGTGCTATCATAAGTATTATACCCATAGAGAAAAAGATAGGTACACATTAAAAAAAATTATACCTATCATCTATCAACCGTGTATCAATTTATCACAACCTATATAGTTTGTGATATATGATTATCAAATCAACCTGAGGTCCTGAGCACTCAATAGCCTTACAAAATTTATAGAAATGTATTTATTTCTACTTTTGTTTCAATACAAATTTATTTTTAAATACATGAAATAACTAACTAAATCTAATAAACGGAAGTGCTGAAATGGTGAAATGTTCCTGTGCAAAGCGACAATTAAATAAACTGCAATGAAAGGAAGTAAAAGAAATCGATCTTATCAAAATTATAAAGTATGTACAACCTACCTATTTAAAAATAAAGGCATAATTTAGGTAATCCCATATTAAATAATAATTTCGTACTTCATTCCAAACAGTATAATACCTAATTTCAGCCACTTTGTAATTGCATTGAATGCACTTGCAATAATTGCCCTGCCATTTTAAAGTTACTGACAATTTCCTTGGATGAAAACAAACTCACGCTAAACACAAAGAAAAGTATCACTCGAATCAGTCGTGCGGGTAAGAATTCAATAAATTCTATGAGAATGGACCCAAAGGAATTAGAAACATCGAAAGGTAACAATCGAAGCAATGAAGATTGTATTTGTGAGACTGTAGCATGGAGCAAAAGATCAGGAATTCTCAATAAGATCATCTATGATGAGACAGACATACCATGTAATAAAGGAAGTTTCTCCAAATATATGAAATAAAACAATATATGGCTGAAATATGAAACATTTGTTATTAACTTGAAATCATAAAATAAATACATCTTTGCATAAAACAACAATGGCGTACAAAATTTCGGATAAATAATTTTGACAAGCAAACCACAACTACAATTTGCAGCATTCTGTGATTGGCCTTTCAGTTTTTTGTTGTTTAATTTTATTCATATTTCATTTTGTCTGTTTGTTAAAAATATAAGAATATAAGATTACTCATGTCCATTATTTGAGATACCATTCGTTTCTCGTACAACTTGATATTTCGACAATTTTTGATTCATATAGTTCCAGTACTTGTTTCTAATTTTATCGTATTTGGTTGCCAATGCTTGACAAAGATCAACTGCTCTTTCAACATTATACACAGTATTAGCTTCGCCTTTCTTAATAACTTCTTCACAAATATCAATGATAAAAGCTAACAAATAAGGCGATCGACATTTGTTTTTGTACAGGTCTTCACAAAACGCATTAACCACAGCATTACCACTTATTCCCCTCTTGTCATGCAATAGCACACCTCTTAAGTAATTCCAGGCACTTTCATTGTTTTTAACAAACTTAATTTTCTCTATGGTATAACATATTTCTCTCTGTACATTTAGATCTGACCAGCCAAGATGATTATTCATGACAAAGTAGCGTTGATTCCAAGCTGAATTATTTCGCACATCCTCATTGATTAAACAATCCACAAACTCCATTTCTTTATCAAAAAGTCTGCAAATAATACCATTATCCAATTACTATGTTATATGCTAATTGGTTACAGGCATAATTAACAAATGACTACACACTATGTGAATTGTTTTAGGCAATAGTTGGGTGATACAAAACTATATCTACACACACATTCAAGCCTATCTACGCAATTCTATTTTTAATCTGTTTTACAACTTATTGTAAAACACATCCTTGAATAAATAATTTGTATTTGTGTAACAAAAGTACACATGAAGAAGTTAAGTGGTAGTTTTATTAGAGACATTTATTATAGTTTTAGTCTTTAATGAGTGAAATAAAATTTTAAAGACTACTTTAGTCTGCCTACTTTATAATTTTCTACTTTACTCCTAGTAAAACAAAGTACTGCTTTTATAATTGGGCAATATTGTTCATGCCCTCAATAGAGCCAAAAAAATCTTAGCTAAGCAGTTGACTTTACCATACAATATTTAATATACAAATTAGAACCATGGTTGTTTAATGTTGATTTAATACCCCTTCATCTCCGCCATTTCTCAGTAAAATTGCCTACTTTTTTTCAAACTAACCAAAGCAACAACCTGCCTTTTCATTAATATAATATACACATATTATGTGACATTATAAATTAATCTTACCCAAAAGTCTTCATGGCCCATTGCCTATGTTGCCAAGCATGATAGTTCTTGGGGTCTTGTTGTAGGGCATCACCTGTCAGTTCTAATTCTTGACTTGGATCTTGCAGCCATTCCACAAGAACTCTTCTGTGATGCCACACCTGAAACATTCAGTTATTTAGCTATATTGATTGATATTGTTTAATACAACTGAGTTGGATACTGTATGCATGTTTTTTTATATAATATTAAGGGAAATAATGGAAAAGCAGATGACAATTATAATCTTACCTGATAATTTTTTGGTGACACCTTGATCACAGCTTCAACATAATCCAATTCGGACCTCAGATCAGTTCCTAGTGCTTTTAGCAAATCTCGCCTGAAAAGTCAACAAACCATATCTGTCAATATTTAAAGAGCTAAAAAGGTAAAGAGAACAACAAACAAACAAAAAACAAATCTCAGTATAATAAAAATTATAATTATGGCAAATCTCTCAGGCCAATACCAAGAGTAAAGATTGAATTAATGACACTATTATAATTACTAGTCTTGAAATCTTTAATACACGAAATATCAAAATGTTATATTTATCTCCTCATGAAATTTTCACATCTTAAGTAGCATAGAATAATAGTAGATTATGCCCTTGAATGAAAAAGAAAAATTTTTTAAATAGCATTAATTTGTTAATTCAATTCTATTTTAGATATAATCTTTCTAAAAAGACAAATTACCTGTACTGCCATACTGTGTAATTTGCAGAATTAAGCTCAACTGCATCTTTAGTTAATTGCAAGGCTCTTTCAGATTTCTCGTTCCTTTGAAGAATTGCTCGGAAATAATCATAGACATCCTCAACTGGAATGATAAATTATAAGTAATCAATACAAAAAATATCAAATGGAGAACACTGAAATTTGAATTTAAATATCCTTTATTGTACTTTAATAAAATATTTTTAATGGAATGACCATGCATTATTGACATAATTTAAACCAGTGTAAACCCAAACTTAAACTTTCTGGGATCTTTTAGCACAAATTACATAGTCTAAATAAAACTTTAATAGTATACCATACATTTTTCCGAGTGTGCAATCACTACAACTGGGTTAGGGCCATCATTTTCTGGCACTGGAGTTATATCTCCCCAGTCAGGTCTGTCCTTGTAAAATATCCAACCAGCATCGCTGTCGCCACTTTCCGACATATTCGCCAGTAATTTGCAACGATACACCTATCACTTTAAACACTTGGTACGATAATGGACGAACTAGCTACATTAATAAATGTGTACACTAATGAATCTCACGGCACGTTAGCTCTTATCTAGGTTATAAGTAACCCAATTAACAATAATATCTTAAAATAAACACACAGGTAAAATTTAATTTTCTGGCTTGGCAAAGGAATCAAGAGAACAAATAGTGTGATACGTTTTGTGTAATAAGATTTGTTTGGTCGACTGAGTGACGTGACATCCGTCATTCAACACAAGACAATCAGTTGATTGAGTCAAGGTTATGACAAGTGAAGTGACAATGACGTTATATTTTTTGTTCTTATTATTTTATTATGTGTACAAAGACTTTGGTACAAAAAACTTAGGAGTTTTGTAAAGAAAAAGAAAAATATAATACAATTTTTATACCAATAAATAATTGCGTTGTATTGAACTACTGAAAATAGAAAACTTATACATTGGGTAGGTACTACTGTATAGGGTTGATAAAAAATATTAACCCTAACATTGGAATTGGAACCAGGGTAGTAACATCAACACATTTGGTGGTAGGGTAGATTTTATATTTTATGAGACAGCTGAGTTAAAATGGACTTAACAGGAACTTTTTCCAATACTTTGAGAGACTTTCATTTGTTTATTTGTGAGTAAAATTCAAATTAGGTACCTACCCGCAAACCCTAACTTATACTCGCAGATTCAGTAGATGCTGATGATTATGATTGTGATAGATTTGAAATGTCATCTAACCATTGTGTAATGCGGTAAATAAAAAGAAAAAAATAATTTACATAATATTTTATTAAATAAAAATTGATAATAAATTATGTTAACACCTATCAGGTAATAAATAGAGGAATCTTTGAACTCATTTACAATGTATGCCTATTATTACATCACTGGCGACAGTTGAATATCCAGATCACCAGCTGTAAGCGAGACCGAGTCCGTTGGTGTACGTCATGTGAGAAACTGCTGGAGCCGCGGAGAAGGCCACGCCTAACAAACCGCCTGCGGCAACCTATGAAATAAGACAGAAATCGTTATTGTACCTTTTGCAATAGACTTACCTTAGGAAAGGGTAGGGAAAGTATTTGCTCTAAGTCCCTTTAAATAATACGGCTCTAATATCAATTTGCAGACATCATAAAGAAAAGGTGGTATGATTAAAAATCGTAATAACAGAACTGTTCTCAACAAAAAGGCAATTGCCAAGATATTTTTACATAAGAACACGCTGACTTACCTAATAGGTATTTCAGAGACGGCAACGGCAGTATCTATAGGGTAGTTTATAATAATCTGGGAGGAAGAATTAGGTAGGTTAAAAATTTTCCCTTACCTTAGCAACGGGGGCGGCAAGAGGTGCGCCGACACCATAGTGTGACACCACGGGCGCGGCGACACCATAGTGTGACACAACAGGCGCAGCGTATCCGTGGTAAGCAGGCGCCACCGCTACTCCAGGGTTGCTAACTCGTACATCGGACTTGCGCACGCTTGAGAATGGTGTGTCAATCGCCTTTGAGTATGTCGATACCTGTTAAAGAAAAATTGAGTTTGTCTTATGTGTAGGTATACCTCCAGACATATTCCCGGCGGCATACCTATGTGCTTTAAGAACATATCGTGTGCATAGTATAACACAACTTCATGTGTACACCTAAACAGAGTGTTATTAAGAATATGGTCAGTTCTTGTGACCTAATCTTCCCGATATTACCTACTAGTATTGTAGCATTTATCACTAACAATTTAACCAAGACCCGAAAACTATCCATTTATCCGTCACATGAGTATCTGTAGCGGCCTTCATTAAGCAATCAGGACCATTAACAACTGGTTATTATAGATACCTGTCCAAGATTGAAGGGTGACCTCAGGATGTTAGAGTGTTGAGATGCAATAGCTGGTTGGGCAGGGTATGAGTTGTAAGGGTTCCATGCT
>LGAG01000154.1:40846-53905 GCA_001278395.1 Lerema accius
GCGGCAAGAGGTGCGCCGACACCATAGTGTGACACCACGGGCGCGGCGACACCATAGTGTGACACAACGGGCGCAGCGTATCCGTGGTAAGCAGGCGCCACCGCTACTCCAGGGTTGCTAACTCGCACATCGGACTTGCGCACGCTTGAGAATGGTGTGTCAATCGCCTTTGAGTATGTCGATACCTGTTAAAGAAAAATTGAGTTTGTCTTATGTATAGGTATACCTCCAGACATATTCCCGGCAGCATATGTGCTATAATGAACATAAAAATATCCTGTGCATAGTGTAACTTCATATTATATACTTACACCTAAACAGAGTGTTATTAAGAAGATGGTCAATTCTTATGAACCAATCTTTCCGATATAACTTACTAGTATTGTAGCATTTATCACTAACAATTTAACCAAGGCCAGAAAACTATCCATTTATCTGTCACATGAGTATCTGTAGCGGCCTTCATTAAGCAATCAGGACCATTAACAACTGGTTATTATACGTACCTGTCCAAGATTGAAGGGTGACCTCAGGATGTTAGAGTGTTGAGATGCAATAGCTGGTTGGGCAGGGTATGAGTTGTAAGGGTTCCATGCTGCTCCATAGTGGTATGCAGAGCCGTAGCCCACAGGGGCCAGAATGCCGCCGGCTTGGGAGACCGCCACCACACACACCAAAAGGAATGCCTGAAATGAGAAAAACAATGGGAAAACAAGTTTTCATTATTAGGTTTTTTTTTTAATATTAGTAAAAATAATAATACATACTCAAATAATAAAAGGGTCGGTAGTTACATTTATGCAAGAATGATTATGAAATTCTGCAATTTATTTCTAATATTGGGGTGATTTTCTATATTGTGTCACACGTGTGTTACACATTAAACTATGGAAATTATAAATTATCATACAGCGACATTGATATAGAGTTAATATTTCATTTAGTTATAAATAAAAAAGAATTAATAGAATATAATAAATACCTTTAGTAACATTTTGTATCTAACCCTTCAAAGCTCGGGTACAATATGGTGTCCCAATGTACGCATACAGGCTTTTATACTGCAAATCTCGACCACATATATTACAGCAAAGGACATGTGTGATATTGTGATTGTACCACATAATGTATTAGGACACTCATTGTATGTTGTCATGGTTGTAGGGCTTTGGAAAAAGTGGACGCAGGTGTGGCGCAAAGCAAGGACAATACGTGGTCCGGGCTGGACTTAACGATTTGCGGCGCCTAAACTTACATTTAGGGCTGGTTATGTATTTTTAATACTTGCCTATTAAACACGAAAGTATACATTTTTTACAGAACATACACAAACTTTATAGTAAACCTAATTATTCTTGAGGAAAGTATAAAGCAAGAACAAAAATTAGTAGCAGGCAATCTCCATAATGAAACTCCTCGTGAAGAAAGAGACTTTGTGACTGGAAAGTTTTCAGAAAATATCATATTAATGAGGTACCGTACCTACTTGTCGTTATATACCTATTTTCCCATAATATTATTTACACCAGATAAAAAATTACTGGTACTCAAGTTAAAAGTCAGTATTCATGATTGTAAACTGTGCACTACGTGAATATTTATTCGTTAATATTAAACCATAACGCTGTCATGCTTATATGGACTCGACCTAAATTCTTTTAACATTAACACAAGACTGATTTAATTCCACTTAGAAAAAAATTCTTGGTCTCATAATAAATTATAGGTACCTATTGTTAAATATGCTGCAAGTTGAATGGTAGTTCCCAGGCGTATTTTATTTTATTAAAGTAAATAAATAAGTAGAAACGAGGTATTACAGTATTCTATGGGTATTACCTATGTAAATAACTAATGTTTATTTGAGCGCCCTATAATCACAGAACAGTATACCTACTCCTAAAGTCCTATCCTAACCCATAGGAAGGTAAACCAAGTATTGTCAGTTATAGTGACATTTCATAATCTCGAAAAGTAATATTTACATAAGTAGGTACCTACCTACATAAGTATCGAAAAAACTTTCCTCGGTCTATTAAGCATAACTAAGGATTTACTCGGTGGATATTCAAATTGTTTGCATTAGCGTAACGAAGAATAAGTACCTACTTATAGTTATTAGAACAATAAATATTGGTCTATGTTGTTTCGTATATAATTTAATTCTTTGGTAAGGTGGACAACTGCGAGCTAAATTGGTAGATTGGGCGCGGTCCGCCTTGTCTTGCAGGCTTTAATGCGTGACCTAATCACGTCAGTAAATGCCAGATAAGCGACTAGGTTGTTATCTAAATTTCCATGGCTTTGCATAATAACATTTACGATTATAATTAATGCAGGTATACCAAAGGTACCTCTATACATTTTCTATGTAGATAAGTATCTACCTCACAGAAGTAGGATTCTAGGCAATAACTTGGACTCGGAAACTAGAGCTCATATGTAAGCGTCATCATCGGAGTATATGAATAAAATAGGGGTCAGTGTATATGTAGGATATTATTCAACAACAAGCGGTTTCCGCTTTTGATTGCCAACGAGTTAGTTATCGAGTATAAGAGTAGTAGAAAGATGTCGATCGAATTAAAATCAAAGTCATTAGATAATGGCTGCTATATTTTAAATAGTTACCTAGTTACCTGTGAATTCAATTTGTCATTTAAGTAGATAGGTGTTTAAATACTGGTAAGTAATTTAATTGAGAGCTGATTAAAACGTCTAGTCAACAAGTGGCTCAAATAAACGAAGCGTTAAGGTTTCTAGATATTTTAATTGCAGGTTTCTAGAATGCACCATACTGTCTCTACGAAGCTAGCAGAGTGTATCGTCAATTGCCATGCATTTTCCACCGTACGGCTGGTCGGATCACCGTGTAACTTGCGTAAAACTTGTATTAGTATTATAATCTACTATATCATAATCTAGCCACAACCACAAATATCATTTTTAACAATGTATTATCTCAAAGGACATGCCGTTATTATATTTTACGTAATCTGTGTTAGTGATTGTGAGCAATGGTACCGAGCTACGACCGAAGATGTAAAAACGACGCCTTTAAAAACATCCAGTTCTTTGGACAATTTAAAGGATATTTCCATAAATTATTTACCATTATTCATAAATCAATATGAAGGCCAAAGTGGTAATAAATCTAATAGGCATTTTTCGCGCCATCATTCTCAACAATCAACAAGGGATCACCCTCTAGAAAAGTTACAAGAAAAAACATTTCCTACTACTAACGCATATCAATCAGGCGCTTTTATGGAAAGTGAAATTGGCAACACAAATAACACGTTGCCAACTGGCCCCAAACAAAAAATACTGAAAAGACATCCATCTTCTCGTGGAAGGCAGAAACAGCGTAATGTGAGTAAAAAAAGTGGCAAATTCCTTGAAGTGTTCGAAGTCGTGCAATTCGACCATGTAACTTGCACGTCCAGTAGTGGATTAGAAGGCACATGCTTACACGAATACGACTGTCAATCAGTCGGTGGATCTACTATGGGTTCATGTGCTGATGGCTATGCCAGTTGCTGTGTGAGTAAGTATGATGTATGAATAAGTGGGTAAGTGGTATTTTTAATCACTGTCAATGTGAATGAGTCGATGCGTCTTATCTCAAGACTCTTTTAGATTTTATTACCTAGATTGTTCTAGATAGCAAGTAGACTCTACATTATAGCTGGCAAGTTAAGACTCCTTTCCTGCTTAACTTGCGTGATAGGTACTCACCTTCAACCATCATGGTCCCAGACGTGACGAATCTGGGAGTTAGTTCACCCTACAACAGTCAATTTAAGAATTTACAAATCATAATCCAATTCAAGATGCTTAAGCTTACCGTACTTACCGGATAATGTAATTATCATCAATTATTTTAATCACTTGTTTTGTTCTGAGAATATGCATTTGCCGGGTAACTAGAAAAAGTTGAACGGAACATTTTTTGTTTACTTTCTTTTGTTTTCTGTGCAGTTCAATTGATATGTGATGGGCGTTCTTCATCACCAGTTGGATGGTTCACCAATCCTGACTTCCCTGCGCCAAGCACCGAAATAATTTCATGTACAATTACCTTGGATAAAAGTTCTGCGGATATTCAACAAATTCGTTTAGATTTTTTAATTTTCGAGGTTCGTATTTGAAGACTTTACTCATCGATTATTAAAAATGATCGAAGACTAAAAGTTTTGCGGCCGGTCCTAATAATATATCATAGGTAGGGAGCTACCCAAGTTAGGTACTTAGATAGTGTCAAAAACTCAGTAGATCAAGTAATAAATGTAATATTATTTACGACCGTTAGTTTTTCAACCTACACATTTACACATTTTTTTTCGTGAAACAGTTGCTATCAACGACTTCAGGCTCATGCGAAGAGGATCAATTCATCGTATCCGGACAAAACGTAAATAACATAGTACCTATACTATGCGGAATTAACAGTGGACAACATGGTAAGTAATATTTTTAACTAAATAAACGTAGCAATTCCAGTTCTAAGTGGTTATTTTATTAAATACTCGTAGTAGTAGGCTTTTCTTAATTAGTCTACTTCTAATGGAAAATTATAGGTACCTACCTATCTTAACTTTGTGTTTAACTAACCATCTGCTAGTAGGTAATGAAAAAGTAGCTTTACATCTATGCCACTTCGCCTTACGTTTTCTTATTTTGTTTTTCAGTTTATGTAGAGGTTGGCGACGTCGATGGCCAGATACATCTTTCTGTTCAGACTGTTACCCCAGAAAAACGGTTATTTGCGATAAAGGTACCTACATAATTACCTACTTGAAATCAACATCACAAGATAATAAATCATAATGTAAAAATAAGATACCTACCTAATGGGAAGTACAAAATATATAGGTATATGATATGCGTAAAAATTGCATTATATTTCCTGAATAATTCAAAACTCATGAAGTCATTCATGACTGTGATATTTTTTTAGGTTTAACCGCAAGATAAGTAGAATAAACAACACGATTGTTTTAACACCACAATTGTTTTAATTATTAGCATGAATCATTTACCAGGTAGGTAACCAAGACTATATTTTTGTAGGAATTATAGAAAAAACACGTTCACGTACCTACTAATTACCATTTTGAGTCATCATTCCTTTACGCCAAAATTATATTTCACATGTGAAAAAAAGAAGTCCAAAAAAAAATCAACTTTGGGGAGTGTAAGTAGCAGGGAAAATAGACGTAAAAAAAGGTTCCTTTAGCTTTAAAGTTTAGGAACCACTGAATTTGTATATTTACCCACTGCTACTATTTTTCGTCGAATACCAGAAGCTTAGTAAATAAAGACCAAATTATGATGTGCACATTATGTAGGTACCTTCTTACGTACTTCGATTATACATGATCCCAGTTTACTTAAATTTACGAAAAATCACTTAAATTTCAGATGACGCAACTTTCAAAATCTGATGAACTAGCGGCTCCTAAAGGATGTCTTCAATATCATAAAGGGGAAAATGGGCACTTGGAATCGTTCAACTATCGGGATACTTCTGAAATTGGCATTCCTAGATATCCTACTTATATGGTATGTATCCACTTCTAATAACTGCTTACCTGGTATAGTCATAGACCACACAAAGAGGACTTCTAGGATTCTGTTGCACGTAAAAATAATGGACTTAAATACATGGAATATAGGGAACTCAATATGCGTCATGATCATGACACGAGAACGAACTTTTGTCACATAAAATGTGTCTACCTTGATCGAGAATCCAACCAGAAACCTTTTTTAGTATAGGAGCCATGTCTATTATTCACCAGGGTACATCACAAGTAGGAAAACAATATTGGCTGGTTTGGACCCAAGATAAGATAGTCTGCATTACAAAACGATCCACCCAATTATGAGCTATTATGAGGTTGATTAATTATTTTTTTGTTTTAGAATGACCTTAACTATGCAATCTGTATAGAAAGATCATCTACATCGTGTAGTGTTACCTACACTAATGCTGGAAAACTGCAAATACCTAATTACGACGCAGGTAAAATAATTCTTTATAACATTTTCTAAAGAATTTTATTGGTTCTATAATTCTCCAATATTGCACCCAAAACAAAAATTTAAAACATTTCATAATTAAAGCTAAAGATTGCTAGCTAGCAAGGCATTAGCTGCTTAATATCACGAAGAACGAGTATTATCGGGATTAAAAAAAGAAATACACAGCTTCAACTGCCAAATCCAACAGGATGAACTATTCGATACAATAACATTATTTGTTCATTCAATGGTGCATCGCGAGCAAAAGAAAGTTGCCTTTGGCCCAATAATGTTTTTGGTTCTTTATTAAAAATTCGAAAAATGGATGTTACAGATGGGTTACCGGTTATACCGCCGAAACAAGCAGGAGTTGAAATATTCAATTGCCCTAGTGACTGGTTGTTGATATCAGCAATACGGTTATGTGGGGAACGTCTCAATGATGGAACAGTACTTGATGATTTTTCTTTAGATGCTCCCATTACAGGTGCTTATTGCATATTGCAAGATAATTGTTGCAATTGCTTAGTAACAAGACTGTTTATAAATTTATTTCAATTGTAAAATTTTGTTATCAATATAACCTAGACCTTACAATATTTTTTTTGTAATTATTTTCTGTTAGTTTGTCCAGATGTCTTTATCATAGATAACATTCAGGATTTATTAGTACAGGATGTAAAAAAAAAACTTAAAGTTGTTTAACTGCTTTCTGCTTATATTATAAATAAAAGTGTGCCCAAAAATATATGAATCACCCTTACATAATCTATTACAATACTGTACATTAAATAGTATTACTAATAGTTTACAATAATTTCCGTGTGACAAATGCTTAGATTTAAAATGCAAAATACCTTGTACACATGACACATTGTTATAGAATTATATTATGCAAATAACAGTATGTATCACATTATTATATAATGTATATCCTGATTCAATAATTTTGGTTTTAGATAATGGTGCCGGTCCGCTAGTAATTTGGTTCAGAACTGACGCTGGTTATGTGGGTCGTGGTTTTAAGCTACAATATCAACAGAATATTTGCACTATTTAGAACAAAAAGTACTTATAAAATATAGATAAAATAAAAATATATTATCTCAATGTAAATGCATCATTTATGTTTTATTTATATAATAAAATCTCAATTCATTTTCTTTACCTCACTCTCTTTTCTTTCCTTAATTCCATCTCGCACAATTTTGTGGAATGACAATATAACTCCTACTGTGATGGCTCTAAGAATGCCCATAAACAATACTTGCAATAAAACTTGTTGAAAACTTTCAATGGAACCGCAAAATAATGTTGATAGCATAGTCCCACTAGCTCCAAAAACTGAATATGTTTTTCCATTCTGAAACAAAATATATGTCATGATAACACTTACCACCTGTAAGTAATAAGACTAATTTTTACAATGTGCATAAAAATTAAATACTGTGAAGCTGGGGTGTGATAAAAAGTTTTGCAATATCACATAAATGTATTTAAAATTTTTAGTGGCACACAATATTTCTTTTGTTATTTCAATATCAAACCATTTAGATATTACTCTGGACTAAGGTCAAAAAAAGATATTGGAAGAATAGAACAATATTATATATTTTCTAATATATCAATAAACTTACCAAGGCATCCCAAATCATTTTTTTCCCAACTTCCTCAGGAGACTGTAAACCTCCAGAACCAGAAATGAGTTTTGTTTCTTTAGGTTTTGTGAGCTCTTCATTAGCAAACCCGGGCGTATCTGTGTCGGCAGGGAAGGCTAGAGTCAGTCTTACATTTGTGCCCACAAGTTCCATCAGAACAGACTCAGCCAACCCTCTCACAGCCCACTTGGCAGCCCCATATGCACTGTAGCCATAAATACCTGAAATGTACACAAATAAAAGTTTAAACATTTACAGACCTACACTTAAAACATAGCAACACAATATTAGAATTAACTAAACTTTAATAGACTCCTAATTTATATAGATAAAATTAAGCATGCAGCAATGAATAACAAAATTTTTAAAGGAATAAAAATAACAATAGTGCAGTCATATGGCTGTAAGTATAAATATCCTTTTATATAAAGAATTATATTATCAAAAAGTAATTACCAATCAGGGCAGCTTCCGTAGAGACAAATACTAAGATTCCTTCATTGCGTTCCTTCATCCCAGGTAAAACATACCTTGTAGGGTATGCAGTGCCAAAATAATTCAAATCAATCATCTGTTTTATCTGCTCAGGCTCCATTGTCTCAAATTGACCACATGTGCACTGACCAGCACAAGCGATTAACATAAATATAGGCCCAACTTCAGTTTCTAGTGCCGAAAGATGTTTTTCGATGGTTTGATAATCAGAAGTAACATCTAAAGCAGAATATTGGATTTTCTGTTTTGAATCGACGGACTGGAGAGCTGATAATTCTTTTATAGCAGTAGACAACTTCTGTACATCTCTACCGATGATCGTCACATGGGCTCCCAATCTAACAGCTTCAGCGGCAGCCGCTTTTCCGATACCACTCGAACCACCAGTAATGACAACATGTTTACCTTTTAAATCTTTGTACGCTACTTTTTTGTCTAAACCGAAATGTATAACAAGAAATAGGATACCTAGCAAAGTGATTGCAGATATACACGCAATTAAAATCATATTTGTTTTTGTATTGTATTGAAAACTACGAACACTACGGTCACTAATGACTGTATAGTTTTTAGTGGTTGGTTAAATTAAAATCGAAATTGTGAACTGTTATAATAAAGTTCACAGAACACAATAGTATAGTCAAAATCAATGGTCAAAATTCAAACCGGGAGCACAAACTAGGTAGTACCGGGAGCATAGACATAGAGTATTATGTATGTATAGGACCGGGAGTTTTGTTTGCTTGCACTTGAAGGCAGAAGGCAGGTGTTGTTTGACATTGACAGCTGACAATTATAGTATATTGCCAACAACATTTACAGTTTAAATAAATAATGTTTTTGGTATATAGGTAGCGCAAACTTAACTTCTCCTTACTTCACTTACTGGGCGCAAGCTATTACAATCCGAGTAGATAAAATTCTCAAACCCTAAAAATACATGGCACGACAAGCCATCACCGTGCCTTGGGAATGCCATTTAAGGGCGTTGAGGTGTTGACTTTGGCCATACTTTGGCGTTTCCTATCCAAGTTAATACGTGTATCATCGGGTAAAAAACGTAACCGCTACACAGACATAACCGCTACGACAAGGTCAATCAAAATACGCTTTCTATGATTTTCGTTTGACAGACTGTCAAAATGTAGCAGTCATCACACATCGCATGTCATGGCACTTGTCAAATTGTCATTGTAATGTCATTATGTCATTTTGATTTTGATTCCATTAAAACTAACACCAAATATTTGCAATATTGATTTGATATAAGAAAATCAGTTTACATTGTTAGTGTTAGGTAATTAGATAAGTTATAAATACCTCTTTGTACGTTTGTTGAGTTCCTTTTTATAGTTACAAGAATGAACCAAGAATCTAATAGGTTAAATACGTTTTCAAACTGGCCTGCGTCAGCCCCAGTGAACTCTACGAGACTAGCAAAGGGCGGGTTTTTCTACACTGGACAAGGAACCGAGGTGCAGTGCTTTAGCTGTGGTGGAAAAATATCAGATTGGAACTATGGAGACCAGGTTATGTGGCGTCATCGTAGGCTAGATCCCAACTGTGCGTTCGTGGTAAATCCCCTGCTATCAGGAAACGTCGCGATGACGCTCGAAGCCCCAGCTACATCTAGCGTGACTACGACGTCACCTAGACGTCGGAATGATTCGAATCAAGATGAAAATAGGGCAGCTGAAGAAGATGATATGTTTAAAAGTGATGCATTGAGGTTCTTGTCATTCTCCAACTGGGAGGTAAATCCCTCTCAGTATTATAAAACATTCAGTTGTGGTATTCTTAATCTTGTCAACATTGTTGCAATGCATATATTACATAAAAAGTTTGATTTCTTTTGTGACTTGATATATGAAACTGAATGTGTACCTAATCATTATACTTTATTATAAAAATTATAAAAATTCAACATGTTATGACTTAATCTGGTAAAAAAAAATCTTCAGTTAGGTTAATGCATAAATCTTTCAGGATCATTCTGTATCTCGTGAGGCACTAGTAAGTGCTGGATTTTATCACCTTGGTGAAGGACGGTTGCGATGTGCATGGTGCACAGGGGAGCTGGGACCTTTTAGAAATTTTGGATCTGTTGGAACACCCAATCAAGTACATAGGATGTAAGTTTGACAACAACAACAAATACTCTTTATCATGCACATAATGTCAATTTAAAACACAATTTAACAACAAACAACAATTTGATCAATATTTTTAAGTAATTGACTAATGTTTTTAATCAATAATTTAATATCAAATACAAAAATGCACACTTAAATGTTTAAAAGAACAATAGAAATGACGATTTTTACAATTACAGGTACTTCCCTCATTGTGCACATGCTGCAGAAATTGAAAGAAATTTGAGACTCAGAGATGAAGGAACCCCTGTGCCTGTAACTGATCCTGTGATTCGTAGACCTGTGAAAAACAAGGAATCTATTGGGTAAACATACACTGCTATTGATAAACAATTTAACTTCTGTGCCACATTGAGATTATAATTACATTGACTTTGAAATTTGTGTGAAGGCTAATTAGCATGATGTTTTTAAATAGAATATATACAATATACTGGTTTTTAAGTTTTATAATTTTTGCATGATAATACATTCAAAACTAAGCATATTGTGAAATAGGTTCTCAAAAATTAGTCACAGTGCATTATAAACAAAACCATACACTTTTAATGTAATACAACCAGTATGAAACAAATATCAGAAAGTGGGACTTAATAATTTCTATGAAAGTCGCAAATTGGTAGCTTTTTGGGTCGGAAAATAAAAGAAACCTGGTTAGTCTTTTATAACCTTGGAAAGTAGGTGGAACCATCTGTCCTTACTAATAAATTCTCAGTGAAGGACAAGAACTGTTTACTCTTGCATTTAGTTACATTACCTTGACACCAGATGGCGCTTTTACTTTTTATACTAAGCTAATTCAGATAAGGTGTATATTTTTAGAGTCAAACATCTATAATGTTTATAACAGATCAGGTGCAGAACAAAACGCTCGAGTGGTAGCAGCGGGCAGTGAATGGCGGTCGTTAGGGGTGGTTGGTGGCGGGGCGAGGCATCCCAACCATGCGGCGTTAGCGTCTCGACTGAATACCTTCGATGGCTGGCCGGCTGACCGCGCGCAAGACCCAAGAGCATTGGCTGATGCTGGCTTCTTTTATACTGGGGTTGATGATCAGGTATGAGTAAACAGTCTTAGTAAGGTATATTGATGACCTTGTTTGACATGGAGGATGTTTCGATTCTTAATTTGGTGCGGTTGTGATCTCTTACCCTGAACTTTACCCTAAGAAGCATTCAACTATTACGTAATGCAATTTTTGAAGATTTTTGATCCTTGCTTTCCAATCATGTAATGCGCCAAAAAGTTTTTATGTATTCCCAAAAAACGTTATTTAATACACAATAAAATCCATTTTGCCAAGTAGAAGAATTATAATCCTTACTTGTTTTTTTTTATAACACCCTTCCCCCTATTGGTTGGACCCCCTTCCCACCTATGTAATGCATCATAATATTATACAAGACCCCTTCACCTCCCAAATTACGCTACGTAAGACTTGAACAGCCTGCTAGGCCACCAGTCGGTCCATTGACTTCGATAATAAAAAAATATTTTACACTAAAAAATAGAAAAAGTCAAAATGATCAACACTATGTACTGTTTCAGGTGCGATGTTTCTACTGCGACGGTGGGCTCGGCAAGTGGGAAGCGAGTGATGCGCCGTGGTCGGAGCATGCGCATTGGTTCCCTCACTGCGGGTACGTGCTTCTAGTGAAGGGGCAAGAGTTTGTTGACTCCTGCCGGGAACGAATCAAGGTGCGTATATACTGTATGAAAGTCTGCGTCGGACACTATAAACAAAAAAAAAATATGAAGAAAGATTTAAAAAGAAGTTGCCTTTTTGGTAACACTATCAATAAAACCAGATAAAAAAGGAAAGATACTGTTATTCAAGCCCCAGTTGGAACATGAATGAATGAACGCCAGAGTCTAGTAAAAGGATTGTCGCTAGTCATAATGTTTCACGGAATAATATTACCAGTATAACGTGTTTAGTGACTAATAAAATTAGAGCGTAATAATATTCATTTTTTCAGGCCACAACTGATCGCAGTCAACGATCGCGGGTACGCACGCTAGGATTATATGACGTGGATCAAGATGAAGTAAGTTATTGTTTGAAAAAAAAAAATTGCAATAGTACCACCTCACACACGTAAAGTTTGACAAGCCGTTTGATAATCTACGAGCTAAGTTGAGTAAAATGTTATAGGTGGATGAGGTAATGGACAGTGCGACGGTGACGGCGGCATTGGGGGCGGGGCTTGACGTGTCGCGCGTGCGCCGCGCCATCTGTCGCCGGCTGCGAACTACCGGTCAGTATACTAATTTAATTATATTGATTAACCGAATGGGTTTTCTTCACATTACGATACTGAAACGTAAAGGACAGCAATGGGCTTGTATGACGAGTAACGTCCACGACTTACTGTTAAGTGAGACATTGCGCAGTATAATACAAACTATTCTATGCACTGGCTAATCTTGTTATGATTATTCTAAATCTATCCTGTTACTAGGCTCAAATAAACCTAAGGCTAAGCCTATGATATTGGATTATGTCAGTCAAATTAAAATGTATAATCCTTTTCAATAAAATTTAGGTGAATATAGATGTATATTTACTTAATAACGGTTATTACTTAATAACATCATTGTTTAACAACAGTTCACGACGGCCTACTTTCCAAGGGATAATAATTTACAGTCGTGTCGTGATCGTGTCGCAGGGCAGACATTCAGTACGTCGGAAGCGTTGATCGACGCGGTATTAGACGAACAACTG
>LGAG01000154.1:59871-103750 GCA_001278395.1 Lerema accius
ATAACTTTGCCCGGCACCAAAAAGACTTAAATATTGAACTAAATGTTGAAAAATAATAAAATCTCTAATAAGAATACATGCAGATAATCTTATTATAGCAAGTACCGATAGAAAATACTTACGTCCCCATAGAAAAATAAGACAATAATTTAAATTAAGCGGAAAAAGCGGGCAAACTTGGCATGTTTTACGGTACCTCATGTCGTGAACAAAACTGTTTCACTGCCTGTCGTGTTCCGAGATTAAAAGGTATTCTCAACGTATTATTTGGTAAATGCTTTATCAACATGTATTTTAGTACGACTTTTAAAACTTTTTTACCTATTCTTAGGAATGTATGAATTTCGTTTTATAAGGTATATAGTATGTATGTAATAGTTAAACAAAGAAACAAGAAGCGAACGACTTATACAAATGTAGACGGCCTTCAATGAGTTTGTTTTTTACGTTTACGTAATGCAAATAGGTAAATTGTAGATGTAACAAGTTCAGTCGTAATCGTTACAATTACAAAATCAAACAAAGTCCTGCCTAATATTTAGAAGCATAGGTAAATTATATAGAAAATTTATTACATAAATGTATTAAGTATTTAATTACTAAATGAACTGAACCTTTTAACCTTTAATTAGATTTTTTAAGAACACATAATTCTGATATAAAATACCTACAATACGTAATTACCTCATACCATCTATACGGCTATTTCAGTCTTGATACAAGAAAATAAAAAATCGTAGCATTAATTGTAATTACATTTAACACCTAATGATATCAGTACCTGCCTAATTTATTAGTACTACAACTTCTACGCATTACTAACGAGGAAGTCGATAGACATTAATTGCTTGTTCATTATATTGATAAGAAAATAGAACTTATTTTAATCCTTAGAGATCCGGTCACAGGGGAGATAAGAAGCCCATGCAACATTCGTTCGAAGTACAAGTTGTATCAGTTACTGTGTATTCTGAGTGCGGATAATGAAGTCATTAAATAGTAGTGGATAGGTTGGTAGCATACATACCGTACGGCTGCAAGTGTGACGTCATCTATATTGACACAGTTGAATCAACAGTTCGCGAAAATAACTAGTCACTGCATCCTTACCTAATATTATTCAGCAGGCAAACAGCGGTTTCGTTTATCGGTATGACGCTAATTAAAAATTTTGATCATGTCGGTACTCGGTACTAAAGCGACGACTATAAATTAATCGAATACCTATGTCTATTGTAGAGGGCGCTACTAGCTTTAAACGTGGCATAAAATGTGCTGATTTTAACCATCGTATTATCGGTGAGTGGTGAGTCAGCGCAATGGTGGAATTAATTACAGATAGCTACAAGCTGCATAGACGCAACGTCCTTGCAAGGCTGCTGTTAGTATCTACGTGCGCTTGCATTGAATACCTCTCGCCTGGTGCGTTTCGCCTCCTTAATCGACGATTCGATCGCTATTCGTATGCGGTATTACTCGATTTGTTTTAAAAATCAATCGTGTTCTTATATTTTTTTTAGGCCACCTATTACTCATACTGCTATATCGAGTTCTCTTACAGATAATCGCGGTAATTAAATTCCGGTTTATTAAAAATAAACCTTATCCAGTTTATCGAGTCATTATCAGTGCGTATGGCTTGAAACGTGCTTTAGACTAATCTCACTGAGATCATCAGCTGTTTCTGAGAGCCGGATGTGAGTAGCAATTAGCAAGTGCTTAGCAATAATGGCTGAAAAAAACATGAAGCCTACCCTACCTACTATGAACCTACTTAAATACTATTTGCGCTTTATTTTGTCATGGTAATAAGGAATGCACAATCATTTTCATTATTGTGGGTACTTAAGATTTTTATTTCTTAGCCTATTTATAATATCTATATTTTGGCAAAAATCAAATGCACTTGAATTTTCCTTCTATCGCCGTTTCGGAAAGTTGTCTTAATAAATAAGCGGAAAAAAATATAATCAAATCTTTTAAAAGTTTGAAAATTAAAATACAGCTTCAACTCGCAAGTTGCAGGTCGCAGCCTACGAGCACCGAATGTGCCACTGTCATCACTAGATGGCGTTGTCTTATAAATAGGCTGTTAAATTTAAACACACCTACCTACATCGTAAACGTAAGTGTGACTTGTATTTTTGCTAGTAATCCTTCGCCAAGGGCAGCGCTGCCGTCCGCCCACTACCAAGACCTCACAATTATAGACACAGACTAAGGTAGTGTATATTATAGAAGTGGGCGCGTGGCAAATTATAAGACGACGCGTTGGCGCTGGTTGGATAGCCACAGATGTCTTCAAATTTTGTATTAGGTTGGCTAACTCACATTCGAACAGTAGTGGATTTTTCACGTTTGATTGCCAATTGGTAATACCTAGATAATCTGTCTATCAGTACCTGGTATCTATCTAGTATTTTCGTTTAGTTCATTTAGGTCCAGTTTAGTTCTGTCTGAGGACTGAAAAACCTATAAATAATAACAAATAGCACTTCTAATGAAGTGAAGTAATGTCATGTTTAATATCGCAATAAAACACTTATGACAATATGGAAAATACCGCCCACGGGATGAAAGAAAGCCCCTTCATCCTTGTCCGGATTTACAGTTTATTTATTTATACACACCCTGCTTCTTAAGTTCAGTACTTAGAATTTGTTGTTTGTTTTATGATTGTATTTAGCCGGAGAACGTTTTTGCGTCGATTAGTAGTATGCACAGTGGCGCCATCCACCTTGTAGAATGTAAAATGAGAGTTATGCGTGGGCGCCGCGACCGGCGTGAGTCACAGGCACGCCTCGCCTACCCGCGAAGCTTGTTTATATTGTAAGTAACGTGCCATTCATCAGTATCTAGATGCCATATGCAATGCTATGGTGTAAAGAATTCATAAGACTGTATTTGCTTTGAGGCAATCGATTTTAACAACGTAGATAAACTTATGTTATAAACATTGTAGAAGGTAGTTTGATATTATGTGAATATTCAGTTTATTATTGATAATTAAAAATAATGTTTATCTTATCTCTTTATCTTGTTTATCTTACCTTGATTGTCTTATCTATAGTATTGTACTTTTTATTTTACATTATCTTCACTTTTTATTTATTTTTTCTTTTTTTTCCTGCCTCACAGTTTCACTCTCGCCTAGGGTAAACAGTTAGAAAACTGTAATATACCTAACTTCGCCCTTGTAACCTAATTAAGATGTGCTAAATGATTAAATAAAAATAAGTTTAGTGTAGGTAATATTTTTCATAGAGCGTCTTATAAAAAGGAAATAAGCCGCCTGTGCTGTTAAATGAAGTGAAATTGATTCGAAGTTAGTTTTTACACTTTATAAAACATCGAAATTAAAGGGTCCTAGTCGCCAAAAATAAATTGCGCACATGACAAGAATAAGCTTTAAATAAGTATATCTTCATACTTTTTTTAAGAACGGAAATAAAAAAAAACCGTTATTTTTAAACGTTTTGTATAATCTGTCACACTTTAAAAATATTTAATTCAAAACGATTTCTTGTATAAGAACTTTTATTCATACTGCAATCACCACACATGTAACCGTAGATGGAATGTACTCGAAGCCGGTATTGTATGACGACTGTTAGTGCGGGAGTTGGGAACGTTAGCATACCAGGCTATCAGTAAATGTTGTGGGTCACATGATAACCGGGGTATCGAATGCATACATTCCATTCTGCTCGTAAACAAAAGAGGTACCTACATCGAAACGAAATTCAAAAATTATTGACTGATCTCTATAAATTCGTAAAGGATTTCGAGAAATAGTGGCGTTTCACTTTTTCATAAATATTGGAATTAAGGAATATTTTTTCGTTCAAAAATTGATTGCAGTTAATATTTCGTTTTACCTAAATTTTTAATTATAAAAAAAGAACACGAACATAATTAAGTTCCAATTTATCAAAATGGATTCAGAATGATTTTTATAACGTAGATATCATTTTATCTCGAATTTTTTTTGATAAGAACATTTTCATTTTAAATTCATAATGAAATGCGTCGGACATTGATAAGCACTACATAATTCACTATAATAGATACTTAATACATTTTACCGAATTCAAATATCAAACACCTTAGTGTTCTTCAAAGCATTCCTTTATAGGTACCTATGTAAAACAAAAGAAAGACAGCGACAGCCGTTGAATTATTGAAGACTGATCCCATTACAGGCTTCATACATTACTAATCCATGCGTGTGTTTAAATCAAATCACATATGTTGGTATGACATCAGTTATTGTTAGTGGAACAATGTGTTGTGTGCGCACGCGCAGGCAGTCACGCGGTGATTCATACACACGGGATATTCCAGGTTTGCCATCGACACAACGGCCAAAGACACAAGCGACAAGAGTCGTACAGTCACGATCGTCTGTCTCATTAACATACGCATAATTTGCGTGCCGGTTTTGAAAATTAAACTTGGAGAACGATTCTTAAAGCTAGGTACGTCCGCCAGCTCTGGCGCCTTGTAAAAGACTACAATTAAAGTCATTGACTCTCACTCATATTGGCAGATTTCTGCAGTTTACTTATAAACAAATAAAAAAACTGTTTCCATATTTTCCATGAAACATAATATCAGCTCAGACAGCACAAATCAATCAAAAAGTATTTGCAACTTCAAGAAAGCATGCTGTATATGCAGCGGTGGGAGTTTCATTTCTAGTATCTCGAATACTCGCCCTTTACTAAAAGTTAATTTAAAACGATAACTATTTAATAATTATTAAATTATCTATTTCACCGCAATCGGTTCTGTTTTGTAGCTCCGTTGTCCTCAGTTCTACCTACCTTGCAACTTTCTCTTGTTATGTAAACTGTTGAGAACTTACGATTTATATAAGGAGCACCTTTAAAACACAGCCAATAAATATGTAATTATAGGTATCTCAGGTAGGTCTGAGTAGGTATTTTATAGTAGCTCTAGCACAAAGTATTCATAGTAGGTAAGTAGTAGACAGACTGGTGAAGTAATCTTGTAAAGTTGCCTCACTGGTATGACCCGGGAATTCCATATCGGAATACTTAAACTTGCAACATAAAAAAATCTAGATCTAGTAGCTCGAACTAAATGAAATAGGTTCTACCAGTTCTTCGTAATCAGGAGAAAATCTAGTGTTGAAATGAGTTAATAAGGAGCAATAAAACGTTTATAGGCGCGAGGGCCGTGTTCCTGCTTTTGCTCGATTGAAAGTTGCTGAGAACCGAAGTAAGTTGGTCAAGTAACTTGGCCTGTAGTCGTCATTGCTTCCGCAACAGTGTTGCAATTGCAACGTAGACTTCACAATGCACGAGTTGCTACAGTCACTGCAGGTAAATGAGAACTTTAAGATATGCAAACCAATTCTAGCTAACGTTATAGGCATAAACCGTTGAATTACTTTGTGAAGTTACCATAACAAACAAATATAAAAGATACAATTAAATACAAGTAGTTATATCGTGCGTGCGTCTCTGGGGATTTTTCTGTTGGTATTTTCCTAAATAATAAAAGAAAACAATTAATGCAAATAAGTAAATATAGATAGGAAATTCTCTAGATATTTCATTGTCTTATTGTTATTGCCTCCATAAAGTTATGACAAAGTTCGACAATGCATTGTTTATGCTTTTAATCTTACTGGGGTCTACGGGCGATAATTACCGCTTACCATCCCGCAGTTAATTTGTTAAATTTCCAGTTATTGCTATGAACAATATTATGTAATGAAAAATTATACAGAACCAAGTCAAATAAAAAAGTCTCGTCTTGGACGCCAACACTCATTTGGGGTCAATCAGCACCAATCTACTAAATGATTGGACACATTCCAATACACGCATACATACATACGTGCCTTATCCACTTATGCACTGAGTAATACCAGCAAGAATCTGACACAGACTGTACTTATATAGAACATAGTTATTCTGTCCAAGCCGTAGTCGGGACGAAGTCACTGGCGCCAGTGACGTTTGGTCCGTCTATTTGCAATAACATAGCTATTTGTTCCAAAGATGATTATTATCTGCGATTGGCGTATTACAAATAATATGAGTAATTATTCATGAAAGACCCATTGCACTGCGTCGCAAAAAAGAAATTAAATTAGCAATAGGTACCTACAACAAGGCAGAGGTAGGTCATAGTTAATTTGTTGTGAATTCTCTTTTATGTATTTCACCTACATGAAAGTTGCTTTTTGTGCAGCCCGTCAGTTTCCTTACGGAGTTCTCGGATTCGAATTTCATGCGGTTTCCATGCGGTGATGAAACTTATGAGCAAATTCAATATTTAGTAATTCCTTGCTTTGATGTAAAAGACGTGACGCATACGTGAGAGTTTGCATGATTCTGCGATACCTGTCTTGACCCAGCTGGTATAATCAGGACTTTTAATCCTATCAAAGAAATACAAGAAACAGTGGACCTATAAAGTGAGATGATGAAAAGAATCATGAGAACATTATTGTTTTGAGTAACTTTAACAGGTATCTACGAGTTATTATTACGTACATAGATAGTTAAATCCTTTCATTACCTTGGCAGTATACAAATCTCGTGCCCTCATAAATAAAAATGAGTGTTTATGTTGAAGGTTTTATACCTTATTATAAACTCGCTTAACATTTTGAATGGGTCGGCCTTCACCAAGCAGCCATTCGCTGCAGTGGCTCGGATGAGAAAAAGAAGAATAAATTCCTTGGTATTGTCGTATCGCATGCTAAAAGCCCGCTTTGTGAAGTGCAACAAGAGGCCTATACTACAACGCTTATAAATAAGAAAGACTAAAAAGAGCCCTTCTGCCTTTTGACGCTAGAGCAACGACACTGTCCTCGGGTCTTGACAAACAAGCTAAAAAATCGTCAGAGATGTGAAACAATTTTGGTTTTTTACTAATTAGCGGACGCGGTCTAACACAAAAGTTCTTTCGGAGTCATGACAAGGATGAATGGTCCTCTCAGAAGCCATGAATGGTTTTGTAAGCGAGTCAATGGCGACCTGAGGTCGGCTCTTGACTAATTGAAGTCGCCTCGTGGCCGAGTAATTATCACCAGGACGTACTAAATACCGTTGCACGTGATAACTGATAAGTATCTGGCTAGACTAGACCAGCTCAGTTAGGTAGATATCTCCTTTTAATATGGAAGTAGCAAATGAGCTGCAATCAAACTAATTTGAGCTACCGTCTAGCAACACCGCAAAATATATATAGAGAGTTTGAGGTTGTATAAGAAATTAAATACGTATTAACCTCACCAAAAATTTAATCGAATTTAAGTATAAGAATTTTGTTCCTGTCCTAGTCCTAGAACACTAATTCTATACACCGCTTAAAAGTTTGTGTAACACAATTAGTAAAAAAACTGATTTCTGATTTCCCTAACTCTACATTTTTTTAGCTTAGGTTTTTCCACCGACAGCCTTGTTCAGGAACTTATTTCAGTAATAGGCTTCAACGGAAAAATTAAATGCGTCGCCACTTACCATCAAATGGGATTGTGGTCAAGCATTAACTCCGAAAAAATTATATCTGTAATTAAATTACAGATGCAATCATTTTTTAACAATAAATAGGTAGAGTACCATCTCTTCTTGTATTTGCAATTAAACCTCTACAAACAAATCCCAGGTACCTGTGGGAAAATAATTTCCAATACCTATTACTGTTCAAATATTAGTTACTTTTAAGTTTTAATCTATACGAAGTTAGTAAATTGTTTGAGATCAAATAAAACTCGAATGTGTTTGAGCAATCTCGAGTGAAGTGTATACTGTATGTGTGTTCGTTGACGGTGGGTGGTTTAATCCCGCTGCACAGGTGTGTTTAAGTCTGGAATGTAGTATGTCCGCTTAGCTTTGTTTTCTTTTGATCTTATGTATATTTAGTCACGGTTATTTGTACCGGGGAGATAACAATCTCATTAGAGTTTAGACGATAATTAGAGCTCAAAGATGGTACCCACAGGTTTTTTTTAAATATCGTTTCGGATGTTACTAGACAGTTTTAAATTTTATTTTTGGGCCGTAGTAGCAAAAAGTAATAATATATTATTAAACGAAACATGTGATGATGTGACCGAATTTGCAAAATACCTACTTCCGTGATGTGACTTCGGGTTCAAAATTTAGATGGCAGCACCAATCTCAATCACAAAAATTATGAATAGGTACAATCTATGTGACTGCATTGCAGTATTGACTAACTCTATCTTTTTGAAAAGTTTGTCAATCATAATATGTGTAGTCATCCTCAATATTGACAATAAAACGCATAGGCCTAGTCAAAACGGTTCCGTATGTAGTACCTACAAAGGCAGCAAATGTTACTAATATAAAAGTAGCAGGTTGAAGTCCAATCGACCATCGGGTATCAAGTGTTTATGCAATGCAAAGCAACCAATCGACATTAACGGAACGTCATAGAAACGCTGCTTGGAATCAGAAGTGGTCATGAATAAAATACATTTAGGAGAAATAAGATGGATTGGAATCATAATAAAAATAGTTGTTCGAAGCAAAGTTCACGTTAAAATAAGCAGGTGATCACTAGAAAGATACTTAATGCCTGTGAAGCAAGTATTTACATGTACTCTGTATATTTATGTAACAGGAAACGACGGACATAAGTGTAAAAGCGTAAACACTAATGGTCCCAGACTATGAGGATGCTATGAATATGGACAGGATACCGTTGGCATGAGGTGTTTCATGGCTTATTTAGGTCGCAGTTACAGGTCGTTTACAGTTAAATATAGAACGTAAACAAAAGCTTAATTAGCTAAATAAAGAGCCAGTAGGGTTACTAGCACATAGAAAAAATCCTGTTAATCTAAGATATTTTTGTCGGAAACATCAATTAGTGTTTTTGTGGTGTATAATTAGGGCAATTAAAGATCTTAATAATAGCATTAATTGGATGTTCGACTGTGAGAAAATATTTATTACTGAGGGGTCAGATATTTTTTTTTCTTAATCTTTAATTACAGACACAACATTAGATAAATGAATTATTATAATGAGCAATGCACAACAAAAAACAAGCTATAATTCATGATTTATCCACATTTTATGACCAAATTATGGGATCAAAATGTTGGGGAGAAACAGTAAAGATACCTAGGTATATAAATCAGTATTTCGATACTTCCAATATTATTTATAACAACCTGTATGTAGGCTATGTAGGTCAGTAAAAATACCAGCTTTCGTCCCACTGGCATCTTAAATTAGCAGCTGTTGAGCCGAACATCCGATTGTTCCCTCACCGTCCATCTGGCGTGCTGTGCTCATTTCAGACTGACTGCGTCGTGGCACGTTTCAACGTTGTTGTGAAATTATCGCCATGTTGTAACCAAGATACTGGCAAAATGGACGTGAAAATTACTCGATTACACCTTTGTTCGGCTCTGTTTAAATTGGTATTAAGACATTAGACACATTACTGTCAGAACTCGCTATGGTTCACTTCATTATGGCGATTATATACAAAGTTAATACGACTACAATTTGTGCATGTAAGAACTATATTCAAGTAATAAATTAGAAAAATGCATTAAAGAAATGTAGACCTAGTAGTATGCGCTAATTTTAGTTCTTTTGTTGTTCTTTTTTCCTTGGAAAATCACGGCAAATTAGTAATTTTTAAGAGCGTTTCAAAGGGGCAAAATACTGGATTCAATAAACAACTTTGTTTAAATTTCATAGTCTATCTGATGCTTCATGACGTCATAATTGTTGGAAATTACACCAGCTAATTTTATTCTAGTACAAGCGTGACGCAAGCGTCAGCCCTACCCGACGCATTACTGGGCCCGTTGACTACGCACTTCCGTCAGCAACTGTTCATATCCGGTGCGCGCGCGCCGCTCCGACGACGATAAACAAAGGGTCAAAGGGCTTCCGCTCCATGCCTTGGTCGATGTCCTGCGTACAATTCTAAGATTAAAATACATGTAAATAGATACTAGTTTTCCTTGAATGTACTGCATCACATCCTTTGTTTATCATAGAAACCTTTAGACACAAAATAGTAGAGAAACTGATCACATCCGTTTGGTTAAAGTTCGCATCCTGGAAGTCATTCTTTTGTCCTTTACCACAGCTAAGTTTAAAAAATGCAGATGTCGATGATTAGCAGGAATTAATATTAAATGAAGTCAGTTAATAAATACATTGCAATTGATAATGAAACAAATTTTCTCTCTTACATTTGGTACAATTACTTCATTGACGTCAAGGCCATCTGTATATTTTAACAGGAACTAACTGGGCTGTCCTTTATTAGGTAAGCGTTTTCAGGTCACTCAAAATAATGTATCAAGATACATAGAAAGAATATTGGAAATATTTCCCCATTATAAAGTTAAAATAAATTAAATTTAAAACACTTAACTCTGAAGTTTGATTATAAAACTAAAATACCATGCAGTAACAATTAACTCTTTGTTTGTATCTGACATCATTTATGTTAATTGACCTTCTATTTTCTCAGCAAAAACAATAAAACCTGTTTTCGTGTTTTCCGTACAGATTTGCTTTACAAATTGTTTACAAAGTAACTTGAGCCTCCCCGCTAACGCAAATGTTAACTCCTTGTGAGCTAAGCATATCTATAGGTCTGGTAATCGATATTATTTCACGCAAACAATCAAACAACGAATACGTACGTCGGTCGTTGAACTTAACAATGTTATACGAACAAAAACTAGGTAATTGCGTAGGAGAAGAATCGAAACACATTTAAACCTAATTAATAACCCAACGTTGCTTCTGCGTAATCGTTTTCGTAAACACCTGCTCGCACTTACCTAATAATTTAGTGATGATGATGGCAATTGACGTCACAATTTCATCATTGGCTTATGTCAAATTCATGACGTAATAATGTCGCTGTGTAAATTGAATGAGTAAGTATATTACCATTACCTATTTTTATGGGGTAGTGTGTAAATCTGACGGAAAGATATAGAAATCCAGGACTGGGTGGTATTTCTACTTATTAAAATTGGAATTTACAGGGTTTACCAAATGAAGATGTCACAATTATTAAAAGTACCTATTTACCCCTTGAATACCTACTCGAAGTAAACGTTCCTTATGAAAGATCCACAGACTTTGATATCGCCGACATTGTTAGGAAAACCTTTTGCTGACAGAGTAATGAGCTGATAATGTTTCTCATGTGCATTGGGTCATCAGTCAACGCTCAGATGAAAGTTTAACCGACTCATAGAGCCAAAGACGCCGCTCACGTGACAAATGAGCCCACCTCCATTGTTCTGAGTGCTTTGTTATTGTTAAACAGATCATGAAGTAACCGAAGTATCATTTGGTCAGAGATATTGACGTTAGTCTAGTTTAGTGTACGTGAACCGAACAGAGAGATTATGTTACTATTTTGTTTGCATAGTGCAATTCGTCAGCAGTACATACAATTTGGCTAGAGTATGTAGATATACTACTTAGAGAGGCATTCGAGTGTCTATTACATAAACACAGAAGTGGAAGGGAAGACTTTGTTTTGTTTATTTAAAACAAAAGAAAAAGCTATGCTCTGCTCATTCTTGCTCCTTACTTCATAAATAGGTAGGAATTTTTTAAAGTACATTTTCTCTTATGTTTCGCAGAAGTATACGTAAGGTACTAACTAATACATACATTGAAGTGTAAATAGTTTTCCTTGAGTAAGGAAAGGGCTCGCGCCCCTGCAGCATTTCGCAGTTAATGGGTTAAACCTGAATGGTGTGAATTTAAACGGAAGTGAACATTATGTACTTTCTTTCGTTTATTTTTATTGTTCCCCTTTTAAAAAGATGTTGTTTTCATTGGACAAAACCATAGGGTAAAGGTACTCAACTAAAATAAAATATTACTAAAATAAAACAATCCTCATTGTTATACGAAAAAAATATAGGTAGGTACCTACTGTTTATTATGAATCATAGGGCTAATAGTTCTTCCGTAAGCAGCAACAAATAAACCTAGAGGAAGTTTAATTTAAGAATTATCTCAATTTGGATGACGAATTCCAGATGCTGCGATAAACTTTGACTCTGGTTTATACCTACGTATTCCCTGGTGCGTAATCGTTTCAACATTGCGCAATTTCGTGTAAAAATCTATTTTATCCCCTCAATGCTTACGATAGGTAGGTACTTCTCACACATAATAACTGATATGAAGTCATAACTCGCCCACTCTCACATTTCCTTGTAATGATGTTCCCTATTGCTAAAATAGGTTCGTTTCTTAAAATAATAGAAGGCGTTATATTAATCCTAATGGTCCTTAACATGTCCAAAATATAACAGAATATTTATAGTATAGGAATACTACAAATAGGGATATTTAAAATCACGGAAATAACTACAGAATTACAGGGGTTAGACATAAAAAAAATAGAATACCTTACAGAATGAATAGAATCGGAAAATTTACTCCCAGCATTGGATAGGTATCTGAACCTACTTGTAGTATCAGTCTAACTACCTACCAAGGTACAACTAAAGTAACAAGTAACATATGTGCCCTAGTTCGACTTATATTAAACGAATATAGTGGCCGATATCAAACTTGTTTCTTTTCTGTGTCACGGAGAACAAACTCATTTAGTAATTAAATGTAAAATGTTTAAGCACTAGGCATAAACGGTTAATGTAGCCCAAACATGTACTATTAGACTTTATAGCCTAGAATATAATTATAATGGGAAAGCTAAAATGGAGCTGAATGTCTTGTTATTCTTAAGAAAAGGGACGAAAAAACACGCATATAATGAAAAGAGTACAAAGGACGAATAAGACGACGATGGTCAAGAAAAAATAAGGCAACATACAAAAGAAAAAGTAGTTACTGTAGAAGTAGTAGAAACTATAGGGCGCAGAGATGACGGCTAATATAGAAGAGTAGTAGAGAAAGACATAACTAATTGACCCAACATAAAATTGGGAAATTAGACATTCGGTCGAAAAATGAAATGCGTAATAAAGATGACGCTATTAAAGAAAAAAAAGTCAAAAGTAAGTAACTAAGACTTTCGCACCTCTAGGGAATTTTGTTTATAAAAACAGCTTGCTGTTTGCATGCACCATGTCATTTCAAATGTTATTTACTAATGAAGTTTACTTTTAAGTTAAACAAAAGCGTCCTGCGGTAATTGCAAACGATTTTGATGTCTAAATAATGGTCGCTTTGTTTATAGTTCTTGCTCATATTTTTGATCAGTAATTAATCGTATTGAAACATGTAAATAGAGGCAGTTAGTTAACCACACAATGCAGTTGTGCAGACGTGGCCTTGTCCTCAAGAACTAGAATCAGCCGGACCTTGCAATATCTCGAATACCATTCAGAACTAAATACCAATGATGGCAACATTCTAACTCGCATGTTTACGATTTACATTTATCTTAAGCCACGCCTTTTCAAACCTGGTAGTAATTTTCTTAGTACCTTAGATGATATACTCATAACTAAGAGAATAATTCTGATCAGTAGTAATTTCTAATTATTTTGACAGTTTTTTTTTAAATCTTCCTCTTTAAGTGTTTTCATGTTGATCACCACTGGTCTGGTTAGTTAAAATTTGGTTAGAGTGATTCCTAAATGTGAAATAATTAGAACCAAAAATAAACATTTTTTTTTATAAACTCTTATATTTAATATCATAAATTAATATTTATTTGGGATTTTTAGGAATGTCTTCTAAAACGAGTACGAGTATTTAAACCTTTCTACTTGTTGGTTAACTTTGTTTACTCTTCTTCAGTGCGCAATTGTATGTGCGTTACTTATCATTTTGTATTTAATCATAGTCCTCTATTAGGGTTAATGCACTTACTAAGGTAATGTTATTATCATTAAAACAATGAACCAAGTAAATCATAACGCAATTTATAATCCTTATCTGTTGAAGACCGTTTCAGAAGCGATTTCGAAAGAATCTTAAGGTGTTGCAATGTGAGTACATACTTTACTTAGGTACATACTTACCTAACCGACTTCTGTGTTAATAATAAATATTGTAAGTCTTGACTACTGTTTCAAAGACACCCACTTGTTGTAAATACCCTTGAGCTAATATTCGAGTATTTGTTTTTTATTTATTTTTTTACACTTACGCAGTGTCTTTGCAATTATGGCGTGTAAAATTAACGAGGTAGTAAATGGGGTGACCGACGATACCAACCTAGGCCTCTTTTGATGAGGAAAGTTATATATTCGAACAAAAAGTTGCTGGAACTTATGGGATATTACCCTTCAGCGATTGTTCATACAGCGCAAATTTGAATGCTTCACTACAGATGTCACTGTTTCTATTCCTATAAGTATTTCGTTTTTGGAGGAATAAGTACGTGGGCTCCAAAAAAATATAAGCATGTATAAATTTCTTATAATGTGCTCCTAGTCATTTTCAATATCAAGACTTTCAATTCCTTTATTCTTATCCACACCTCAGCCCAAACGGTGTAACAATTACGATTTTATTTTTAAACTCCACAGGTACCTATCTAAGTTCGTCGATAAAGTAAAGAACAAGGCAATTGTTTTGGTTTGCTTTGCTTCACGTTTACATCAGTCACCTGTTCAAAGGAAGAACTTAGGTGTAAGTACTCGTAAAACATATGGAAGCCTAAATTTAGCCGCGTTTCCTGTTTCGTTTTCTGGTTTCTGGTAATTATTCGTTTAAATTTTTTTCATATGTTAAATTCATTTTACCAAATTACTTGTATTTATGTACTTTACAAATAATTTTTTGCCTCTACAAAAACAATAAATATTCCAGTGCTTTACGGCCGCTTAGTACACATCTCTGCAAATAGATGGCGACAGTAAAGCCAACTTTTGGAACATTCACCCTACAACATGTTGTTCAAGGAGGTGAACTGTTTTTGAGGTTTCCAACACTTAATTTACTTAGATTAATTCACCACAAAACTAGTCATGTTTTAAATTCTGGGAAATGTACTACAGAGAATTGTAAAAAAATGCATTTTGTTCATTTGGATACTGAGACGCCCCACCCATTGCAAGAAATGTGAATAAGTATGATTTCATATTTGGTATGAATATATGAATTGTTCAATGTAAACTCGGTTTGTAAACAACGTCTGTGCGTCAACAGCCGATCATAAATATGTAGCGACGTATAAATAACGCAGCTGCTATGGACAACATCGATATTTCTGTTATCACAAAATACATATCCATGACAGACATACCGATTATCATAGCATATGTGACTCTATAGATGGCCTTACATGAACAGCTTAAAAAAATCAGAACCGGCAGCTTCAAGCCAACTGCTTGCAGTTCAATTGCCATAAAAGAGTAGCTTGAAGTAGACGGTTCAAACAATTGCGGTTTCTAAATGTCTCAAAGAGTTAGCAGCGACTATTTGAAGCAGTCCGTCTATGTGTAAATCTAGTGCAGTGGTTCCTAACCTTTTCAATATCAAATTCGTTACCTCTGTAACCTACTAGGAAGACTGAATTTACCCCATCTTTAAAATGTTATTAAAACAAAATACAACTAACTTTTTTCTGTATCTTATTATTTTACGATCCTAATCATTAGGTGCTTCGTTACCACCGTAAAATTGCTGATTTACCCCTACAGGGATAATTACTCCCAGGTCACGTACCAAAAGTCTAATGTATCGTAATCTAAAAGTAGAGTCTAGTGTAAGTGTATTATAAAAAAATATAATTAAAAAAAATGTCAATAACCCCCATAACAGTCTTAAACAGCCAACCTAACAAGATAAATATTGTAATGACATCATCCACTCCATACAATCAACACTGACTGAAGAGCACTTTATTAATGTCGTTCTTTTGCACCCATTTCTGATTCGTTAATTGACAGTTGACAGCTCTTTATAATTATAATGTGTCTGTGGTGTACAGCTTTTACTACCAATAACTTGAACCTAATCTAAACTACATATTAAAGACCAACAATTAAGTGGAGAAGGCTATGGTAGTTATTGGGGGCAATTGCCTCATCAGTTTAATAATAAAAACTAGAGACGCAGTTCAAACTACAGACTCGTTCCTTATGGCTCCTGGCTAGCTTTTTTTGTCAACTTAAAATCTGTCAACGGGGCCTACTTTTTGGTGTGTGCGTGTGTCAAATGCATGATAGACTTTAACTATGCCACCAAAAAGTCGTTATTATGTATTTCAACAAGACACCGACCTTCAACTAATGTCTACACTACATAATTTAAATAGGGTAAATCTTAAAATACCGAGCATTATATTATGTTAATCCCGAATGTCCCAGCATAATCAAAGCTATAACCATTTTCATCGGGTCCACAATGACATGATGTATCGAATCGAATTTTCTAATGTTCTCTAAACGACTATTAATAAATGATATTACTATAACGGTAAATCATAAAACATCATTAAATGATGGATACACATCGATAGGTAATGAGATTTTAATGTGACTGGAATGTAAGAATGATTATTAACATTCCGCAAGACGTCATTTCGGAACATAACATGATTTCCTTAGGTATCATCTTGAAGTATAAATAAACCACGTTTAGGTATCGTGTTCTTCACGTGTGAGAGGTAACGATAGGTCATCGAAGTGGCAAGAAGACGATTTCCGCCTTCTGTAATCTATAGGTACTCTAAACCTTTAAGCGGAAGGTTTTTTTACGCCTACATTATCTTGTTGTGATAAGCAGTGATAGCCTAACTAGTGGTTTGATGGTGGTGGCCTGGTCTCCTGAACGGGAGTTCCAAGGTTCAAACCCCAGGCACGCACCTCTAATTCAAAAAGTTACGTGCGTATTAGATAGTAGATACTACTAATCATCACTTGCTACGGTTAAGGAAAACATGAGGAAACCTGCACATCTGAGAGTTCTCTGTAAAGTTCTCAAAGGTGTGTGAAGTCTGCCAATCCGCACTAGGCCAGCGTGGTGGACTATAGACCCCTCAAACTGAGAGGAGAGCCCAGCAGTGGGACAGTTATGGCTTGCGATGATGATGATTGATGACTTAACTTATATTTTAAAGAAGTAGCTATTCAAGGTTAGTAAATTATAATATTTTTAAACCATAAGAAAACAGTGAAGTCAAAATCTGCTACCATTAAATAACTAGAAACATAAATGCAGTAGCCTTGTTAACTATGCAGTAGCAAAATATCTGGTTATCACAATTATAAATTTAATGACTCGGACAAATGTATTTTACCATAAACCGCGTTTACGATGAATGAGCAAAATGAATAAGAAACTGAAGACCTTTACGGCACCTTTTTATGGTTGGTAGATACAGACACATAGTCGTTATATTTTATCCTCTCTAATTATGGTTAAATAATTATTAAGATTGGTTCTACCCATTATAACGTACAAATTAAAGTATTTAAAAAAAAAGCTTTTTTTTGTAGAAAAATATGTAGAGGGCGTTTATCTTAAACTGAAAGTCGATATGAACCAAACAGATTTTGCGTATTTGTATGTTTGTGCTGGAATAATGCCCGAGCCAATGAAAAATACAACTCATAAGTCGTCCACGTAATTCCAAATCTTTTGGGATTTTTAAACATTACACAATCATTTGTTCATAATGCATCATACAGTAGATCTACTGTTGAGACGACTCAACCAATTCTAAGATTTCATTATCGTTTATCATTTATGGCGCCCAACAATGAGTTATAAGTGCTGATTCCTCAACATATTACGATATTTACGACCGGTTGTTCGCACCGAGTTCATAATTGTTAAAAAATATAGGAACATGCCAAAATACAACTAATAGATAGGCAAGCGCCTCTAACTTTTTTTTTAGTTATCTGCGTTTTAGAAACTAATAATCACACGCTACGGTGAAGGAAACGTCATGAGGAAGCTGGCACACCTGAGAGTTCTCCATAACGGTGTCAAAGGGGGGTTAAGTCGCCTAGACTGCTAGAAAAAGGAAACATAAAAAAAGTTATAACAATATGTAATATATCTAGCATACTGATAGGTATCATCGCGTACCTGTTATGTTGGCTGTGATACAATTCCGAATACTTGTGTTTGTTATCACTGATAATAGTCGATAAGGGCGTGTTTTATCGTTATCATTCATGGATCAATACTTAGACAATAGCGTCGGCCGCGGCGCCAAAAAATCTATTATCATCCTGCTATCTTTTACCCAGATCACGTTTTTGCAGCGTGATCAGGGCTTTCGACATTTAACCGAATGAAAATAGGAAAGTCTAATTAACTTTAAATCTTCTAGTCTTTCTAGTAGGTACCTTATCACTGAGGGTCGTGATCATTCATATCAGCTTGTGCTACCATGTTTCTCCACGATGTTCTATTCTGCGACAGTCTGGCAGTTGTATTGCATTCGTTTTTAATTGCGTCTGTCCATCAAGTAGGGGATCGTTCTTTCTTTCCACAATTTAAATCTTTTATGCTTAGTTTATTTTGACATCCTCTGGGTCACCTTTCCGACAGAAAATATCTAAATAAATTGAAGGTCCTACACTACAAAAAAGACTTGAAAAGGCTGTATATTTTCTAATAAAATAGGTAACTACTTTTTTTTTGTCCCGAGGGGGAAATCTTCAACAAATTACCCGAACCTAAAGGTTACGGGTTATGTGAGATTTCTACAAACTAAAACCCCCAGCCCTCATTTAACATTTAACGAAATGATTTTGTTTCATTACACAAAATCAAGTCTGAAAACAATTATATAGATTTATGTTAGCGGTGCGCTAAAATTTCATAGTTATTAAAAAATACATAAAAAATAAAATAGGTAGTTACATACCAACGTCATAACAGGAAAGCAAAAGCGTTTATCCTCGTAGATTATACGTCTTTGTGATAACGTGATAATCAGTGATAAGAAGAATGATAAAGTGTAATTAACTTTAAGTGCCTCGTGTATGGAAGGTTTCTAGTACGTATTGTTTGCAGACATTGTTATTTAGCGTAAATACCTACTTCAAGTTTTCCTTATGAAAGCAATTTAACGTGACTTCTAGGAACATTGAGTTGTTAGTTACATAGATTTATTTAGTTGTATCCTCGATACGCCCTGCAGACGAACGAAAAAATCAACATCTAATAGATACAAAATAATAATCTTATTTAATGTAGAGACCAATTTTTTATTACATTTTCTTATTGTCTGTCTGTTTGGCCATAAACCTTGAATGCAATGGCCTGATTTAGGTGACACTTGATATATTATAAACTTAAGGATATTTTGATAATCTGGGACTTTTTTCATACCGGTGTACGAATTTGTTCTTGCGGGATACTAAATAGAATCCATATGTACTATAGTAACAAATATAACTAGCTTAGGTCTTATCGTGATAGAAAAGTTTAAAAAATAATAAAGAAATAACAATAACGCTATATAAATTTATTTAAATTGATTACCTGTAAATTGATTGATAAAATTTATCAAAAAGGTACATAAAATACCTTATTATCATTATTGTAATGAAAACGCAAATGTTATTTTTAGTTGACTTTGCAAAGTCCTAAAGATAATGGTCTGATAGAGCATTGGCAATTGGCAAACCATAATATTTTGGTACTTATGAGGTAAAGGCCCCCATTGTCGAGGTATGCAAAATTGGCGTGTATTGAGGAGGTAACAGATATTTTAATATTTTGATTGAATAACAATAAACTTAGTACAATAATATTTTTGAGAAATTTTAATTTAGCTTAGTTTATTTTTTATTGAATAACCGGGTGCTACAATGTTTTGAGTAGCGTATGGTTTACGATTTCTAATAATAATTTACGTTTTGTGCAACTAGAGACGAGCATTACGGCAATAATGTCATCAAGTGTGGTGACATCTATGTGCATGGAAGAGTTGCAGTTTATAAATAGCTGTGACGTGTCCGCGACCCTCTCTGCAGATCAGCTGCCATAATCTTTTAAGGTGCGCCACGCTCACTGTGATATCATCTCAGTTTTGCATAAAAATATAAGGATGATAAATGTAAATAAAGATACTTTTGAAAACGAATATGGTTAGTCAGATTCCAATCCTTGTAATCTACCTCTGTTGTGTATAATAGATACGTCGTATATCGTATCTCACACCAAAAGCTATTAGAAATCTAAAAGTTTAAGATGATATTAACCTGCTTTAAAACATACATACATACATACATATCACTCGTAAAATGTTACCCTTTTTTTGGCGCAGTTGGGTTAAAATTGTATTCAAACTTTTCAAAGACTAATGAAAATCACGTAAAAATCAATTGAGAAGCCAGTTTTTTGCGTGAAAGAACCATTTGTCTATTATACAAAACTTGGTTGAATAAGAAAAGTTGAAGATACAGATTGCGTTCAAGCTGATTGAATAACGGAAATAGGGAGGACTCCACTTTTGTTAACCATCTTAAAATTAAACAGCCACAAGAGTACAGGATGTACTTATTTACAAGGATAACTCCATCTATGAAATATGCACATTAAGAATGGTTTATATCAATTAAGATCCATGTTCATTGAGCGTGAGTCAGATAGCACTCATTGAGAGTTGAGGGCGATGGAGGGGGCGGGCCGCGGGGCGCCGCCGCTATTCGATGCAAATCGTTCACGGTTTGTAGGGCTACCATTTTCAGGGACTAAATGAGGTATTTCCTTACGTTTTTAGAGAGATAGGTATAATGAAAATTAAGTGGAATGACTTTAAGTTGGTTACCTTATACCTTCCTAGTCTATTTACTTTGTTTATTACTTTTAGAATTTTTCTTCCAATATATTTAAATCCAAATTACCTATTCATAAACAAACAAACGCATATAAATATAGATATTACCTTTAACATATTACCTTTGTAGATCTAAAACAAAATACCTTTATTTCAATGTTGAAAGCTGTAACAGATTGTTAAGTGCACATTTCGCAGGTCCATTATCACTACTTCCATAATCGTACGTGTTCAATTGACAACCTCCGTTTTTGAAATAAATTCATTTTCCGAAATCTTGTCCGGACAATCAGTGTATCTTGGAAACCCTGTTCACAGTTGCCCTATAAGCGAGTTGTTCGCGGATCTTGCTCCAAACCAACGACTTGGGAAACGGATCATTCGAAAACATGTTCGTGTGGCCTTTATCCTTCAATTTTCTGTTAATTCTACACATATACTATACTAACTCCAGCTGCAAATGCAGGTAATAAGGCGATTTCCTAAGACACTATTACCTACGTGTTAGAAAAACTTTTAGGCGCCGTGTTTAGTGAAGATCTACCGCATAAGACAAGGCAAACTACTTTTCAGGTAAGTCTTTCCCTTTGTAACTCGTAAATAAATATCAGGATATACTTATCTATGTAGTTCAGTTTTCCTGTTTACTCTTTTAGTTCGTATCTCGTCTTTACGTATAATGTCATTTTGATTTTGTACCTAATACCTATTTTTAATAAGGAAAAATAAACAATATTATCGTATAGATTTCATCTTATTATTCGTGGAAAAATCCAGTCTCCAAATGAACTTGAAATCTCCAAAGGTACATCCCACAAACTTGTTAATCATGTCTAATAACATAACATGTTTGCTAATCAAGTTAGCATATGATGCGTTAAAAGATACATACTGCATACCGGCTCCTTTAGGTAGTTCGATCATTTGGGATTGAATATCGTCCGTATTGGTCCCATGGTCGGTTCGTGTTTAATTTTATCCTTTTGACAATATATTTTCCTGCATGAGGGTTCATACACGGTCCAAACAAAGCGGGCTTGAGTCAGAGCTACATAAATATTTTTATTTGGGCCGCGTTCGGAGCTCTTTGTTTTGCAAATGACTCGCACTGCTCCATCCAGCCAGTGTTTACACTGAAGAAACGTCGTGAGCCTTTCCACATGCTGTCTTCAAACGACATGCCATTTCAGAAAGTAGGACAATTGCTTTACGAAATGCAACTGCTACTGCTATCAATCATGTGCGAATTTATTACACAACTTGATTTATGTAATATTATGTGTAGGACCTATCTCAGTGCAACGCAACTATCTAATATAATTTATTAAATATTACCTAGTAGCTTTCAGCTAAACTTCTATTTGCTTTTTAGGTTTTATTAATGTCAAAGTAACCGATAAATTCTGATAGTAACGCTAGTACATAAATTACATAATACATTATGTATTTCAAATGGAATTCCCGTACTGAATCACAAACAGGATACATTTTAATTACATGACCGCACTTATGTTCACGTCATTTAGAATATACTCAAAGCCGATGCGAAAGACTCGTAACAAGTCCGCTTATGCAGCGATAACTGAACGACACTGCATAATTCGCTGCGCTGCATTCACGACGATTCTGGTTTACTTTCAGCGAAACGAAACTCCCTTTGCATACTAAAATGAACCATAACTTTACATACTCATTACGAAGATCGCGTAAACTAAAATCATTACTATTTAATAGTTCTAAAAGCGGTACGATCTGTATATATTTGGGGCTTGGGGTTATTGATATCGATGCTTGCCACATGTATGAAATGAAGTATTTGTGGATGCGAGACCACTTGGGGATGACGCACAAGTGTTTACCACCAGGGAGCGCAGAAATAAAGCGATCCAGACAAAGCAGGGTTATCGCGGTAGCGTTACTCAGCGGTCAATAAACCAGTTGACATCTTATTCCTTTGCAAGTCCGATAACATTTCTATTGTTCCAATGCCTTATCGTCTTGCTACGCTTATTGTTACCGGGAAAGCTATCGCTTGCTGATAACACGTAATAGTTCTGATAAGGGTTTTGGGTAAAGTTAAAGCTGATGAGGGTAAAAATAATCACAGAAAATAATATGTCAACTATAATTAGCAATGTTGACGTCATTTATGGACAGAATTAGTGGAAAGGTCAGTCAGATAAACAGCTATTACGAGTAGTAATGTAGGGAGTTATAACCCTGATAAATTGAATAAACGTTCAGTTGACGCAGGACACTTATTAATGCACGATACAAATATTTTGCCAATAAAACCAAATGTGCTGGGCATGCGACTGCACATGACTTACACGAGTGCAATGTGTCACAGACCTCGACTGTTGGGCCTCGAGACGGGAGATAAATTGCTGTCATTTATACGTTATCTACAAGTATGCTCAATAAAAAGATTGACCCTACTCCTGATGATGATCAACAACGTGTCAGAGAAGTGTTTGAGCCCACTTCACTCAATATCTTGAAGTAGTGGTAAATCAAATTTACACAGATGCCACCTTAGTAGATATTGGCCCTAAAACTAGTGAATTGTAGCTTATTTGGCAACCAAATAAACCCATTACCAAGTCTTAGATAAAATTAGTAGGCAATTACATAATATTTTATTAAATTATATTATGAAATCTTGTTGCACTCAACACGTCATCTATCATCAATGATTATTACGAGTATATCTGTAAGTACTGACTTCTGATAACGATAACTTGAGTGGTCGTTCTGGATGAAATGAACTGATGAGATGAAAGCTTCCTTCAAATAGTAGGTACTTAGTACATTATGACTCAGAGAATTCAACGGTGGCCGATGGTTGATTTGCAACAAATCTAATAAACTACGCGAGTTTCTAGTCGGAATCGCATTAGTTCATTTCATTGCGTAGGCTACAACCCACATTGTTGGTGCAAGCTAAATTTGTTTAGAATCGATTGGCCGCATTTTAGCACGCACAGTACAATACAAAAGCGTTGTTATTGGCGCAAATGTGTAAACATCGGCGTAACAGTGTTCCTTAAACTTATTGCCTAGTAGTTATTTCTCGCGTAATAGAGTGGCTTTGGATAAACCCAGGGCATTTACAATCTTACTACACGAGTCGTGGAAATGCGATGCTTGTTTCAATAAATTGGAAGGTATACTTCCTGGTGGTACAATCGGTCCTTAGAGTTCCGTGTCAACGAAACCCTATATCTTTGCTATCCATCTGTCTAACCATCTGAATGTCAGTTCCATCGCTAGAATCGTAAGAGGTAGGTAGACATTTTTATAGAACATGTTTGTACATAATATCTATTAAGGCAATGAGATGTCCATTAAAGAAACTGATTTTAGCGTAAACTGTTCGGTAGTTCCCTTTGTGTGCAAGACGGAGACATTTGGCCAGTATTATTCAAGATGTTTTAATGGCTAGAGCTATACAAAATCTAAAATATTTGAGCATGACACCGTTAGCCGGCAGCGTCCTATATTGTAGGCTGTAGCCGCTGTAGGTACCCAGCCCACTGAGCTGCTCTAGATGGTCGCGGGCGGTATCTTTGTGCATTGACCCGTACATGTCGCGGAACACCAACGAACTTCCTACTCACTTGCTATTGATAGTAATTTATGGCGATGTTCGTATTCATGAATAGGCCCCATTATGTCATGAAATTGCAGCAAGATTCCTACTGAACATGCTATGAGGTTCATGTTTCTAACGCCTGTACATTCCAGAAGGCCTTCGTCATAACTGTCAGTTTTATAAACATATCGGCTTAGCGAGTCGTCATTGTCTTTAACCACCAAAGGCTAACAATTCGTATTTCTTGAGGCAAATAGCAATGAGTGTCGTTTATGTAGGCACTTGGCAAGGATGAGTCGACTATTCTTTGTTTGGTTTAAGTTATGAGAGAAATGTTTTTGTAACAAAATTGCTGGTTTATTTGTTTGTTGTTTACAGTAGGTACTGTCAAACCTTTATCTTTTATCAATACGTACCTGTTACTGTCTGATTACTTTGATTCATTTAATTTTGTGAGAACTCCGAATTCGTAGAACAAGTTAAAAAAAAATTTAACGTTTTGTCCTGGTAATGTAGATGCTACACCGTAATTTTATTCAATAATACAATGACACATTTGTCTTCATGGAACTTTATCGTACCGTGCTTTTGATATAAACAGATATGCACGTACTAATACTCGTATGCACATTGCAGCCTCAGCGCAGAGCTGTACAGTGTGCAGTCTCTCCCGCTTGTTTCATACACCGAGAAGTTGAAGAGCAGCCACATTCCTTTGCGATCGTCCTCGCCTTAAACGGGTGTATGTCGCCAGTCGCCACAAGTGGCATCGGTCGCACTGGGAATATTGCGGTCGAGTGTTTCACACACGCCGATTATGGCAACGACCGCTTTTTTGACAGGAGTTAGACAAAATTATATTCTAAAACTGTATTCCATGAATCGATCCTTCACGACGTATCTAATCTACCCTTTAAAGAAACCAAGGCTTATGCCTACGTATAGGTAGACAGGCGCTGTCTATTGTGATTTGTCAATGGAATTGTTTGAGTTATGGCCCGGTTATTTGCGAGCGCGGCATCGGGTACCGTTACCTTGCCGTGGAATGGGACCATCCGTTCTATCGGTACACCATTCCGCCACATATCAATAGGTAATGCTAATTTAAAAGATTAATGCCATGGTCAGCAAAAATGTGCCTAATAACTATCATATCCAGATGAGTCAGAGTGGGGAAAAGTACCTTATAGTAGTGCAAAATGGATCTTCGGGTAGTCGAGCCTAAAAGGCACCGCGAACTTGTTTTTCTACCCTTACTCGTGTACAGTAATGAGCAGTCGATTTATCTTAAAAGTTGTAAAACTGGATACATCATTCACTGTACCGAAATTAAAAAGTCAACGGCCTCAAATGACGGTTAACGTTGACGTCATTTTTGTCACACTTTACGGACTTTTGAGGAAAGATATAAAGGTTATTGCTTTTGTGTTAAGAATCGACTCTCGAAGAATGAGGCATTAACAGGTAGCACCACATCTGAGGCTCCAAAAACTTCAGTTACACGGTAAAAAGAAGAAAGCAATGGGACATGGGACCACTTTTCAACACGTCATAAATGTGGTAACTAGCAAGGAAACAGAAATAAATCTACTACCATGAATTACTATCTTCTGCCTTTGAAATTAGGGAAAAAATATATAGGTACTTATTATTAGTAATATTTATTAATAGACTGGCCGTAGCCTCGCTTTTCCAGCAGGGTGTAGACCTAGCGAACCAACGACTCTACAACTTGGATTTTCAAGATATTTATAGAGTTTCTGTCACTCTTAACAGAGCATAGATCTACCTACTGAATATTGATTATGTGATGGTACTTTTTGTGATTATATAAGTAATCATTAACAGATAGCTAGTTAATATTATAGTGGAGGAGCTGCTAAGTCACGCAACGAGAAACAATGGGCAGTGATGGGTGACAATAGTGGGATCGTGCGCACGCGCGCATTACTAATGACGGCGAATCGCCATTGCATTACAAGTTAATACTTTAGTATCAGAATGTCCTCGTCAAACTATTTGGCCTTACATTCGTAAAAGTATTAGTTTATTTGCTTTGATGCTAATTGGAAATAAAAAGAAAGTCTCTACCTATTTACTGCAAAATGCACCTTAGGTAGGCATTTATTATTTTCTTGTAATCGCTGTAATTCCATGTTACCTATTTTATTACAAAATAGATTCGTACAAATGAAAGTGGGCGGAAACATCAATTTCAGTAACGGAGTAACAGTGCCTACTTAATTAGGTGTGTACTAACTAACAAAATTATCATTCTACATAGTTGGGTATCTACGAGTAAATTATGATTATCATAAATACCACATAAAGAGAGCAAGTATTTAAATTGGGGCCCTGCGACAGAGTTATTTCAATAAACATAAAATGAATTTAAATGACTAATAATAATAACCCCCATGTTAACATTTTAAACTGGATTTCACACGAATAACATACGAATTTATTATTCTAATTTCTCAATTCAACATCTGCGACCCAGTTTTTGCTCTTAAAAGAGTTTCTTACAAAAACATTGAATACATATGAATGGAAACTGGATTACATTAATACATAATTCGGTACGGGCCTTACATTAGGGAGGCGAATAATAGGTAATGTAAAGTGGAACTACAGAAGGGTGATTTATCTTAAACCGGCACGGGCCCTATCTTCAGAATTTTAAGAAACGCATTTGTAAGGTCGCAAATTTGTTTTTTACTAAAGGACTTGTCTTGGGTTGAATTCGCCATAACAAATTTTCTGGATTAGGATCGTTAGGAACAGTATTTTGGAAAACGTTACAACTCCATCTATTCTGTTAGGACAGGAATCTATTCGAAGCGTATATCTAGGGAATATTACGAACTATATAAGTACATTATATCATTACAAGGAAAATGGAATGAGAGTTTTGGTTTATTTTCTAAGTGAAATCGTCATGATAGTTTTAACTTTGAGCTAGAAAAAAATATGGGGGTCACCATTTACAAAAAATCGTTTATCTTCGGGATTTTCTACTTATTTTCTAAATTGTAAGTGGATAATAAAGGGGAGAACTGAAGTATTCACAAAATGCGTTGCGACTTGTATTTACGACATAACGCTTCAAAAAAGCCTCAAAGACGCATGTACCTACGCCATGTTTAGCGGATTAAACTTTAATTCAAGCATAACGAAACGACAATCAAATTGCAATCACCAAAATACGCGTTGCATTGCATACCATTACAGAATATGTAGTCAATAAAGTAGGATTAGAGCGTACAACATCCATTTCGTTTATGGCGATGGATTGGCTCGATTCCGCAAGCCGACCGTAATAGCACTCAAACTATGATGGATGCTCATGTCTTTATGGTCTGAATAATGTTGGTACATACAAAATAAGGCTAGATGTATGTAATTGTGTTTCTACATACTAAAATGGATTTAGGTACTAGTGACAAATAGCGCATTGCTAACTATTATTTTTCAGATATCAAATCTCCTTTCTTCGCTTAGTGACGTTAATGTTATGAAATATGTAAATTTTTCAAACGATAAAAATTCAATAACATTGGAACTCAAAACAATCGCACTGTTTCACATTGTTAGAGTCTACATAAAGTATAAGGAAGAATAAATTAAAAAAACAAAGCATTGCTTACTTCTTATGATGTTGACAATGTGTATAATTCCATTTGACCAATAATGAAAATTGGTGATCTCATGTGGCGCCCGTCAACTGTAAGTAGTCATGATACCAAAATAACCGCTGGCAACGGACTGGGGCCTGATGCAACTCCCGAATTGGTACTGAGTGGGTGGTTATGTTTATAGGCCATATAGAGAAGTATGAAAATAATTTGTCCTCAAACAAGATACAGGTGATACGAAAACGGTACAAAATTATAATTAGCTTTATACATTAGGTCCCGTTAAAAGAAACAATAAACAATGGCATAAAGGTTTAGTCATAATAAATGAGTTTGAAGTTCATAGTTTCTCACGATCCGAAGTAAATGAGAAGATTCAATATGGACAGGATCTTAGCGGCATAAACTTTTTTAGAAACAGTTAAATAAATCCCATATCGAGTTCGTCTCTAGCACATTAACAAGTTCGTAGGCAGTTTATAGAGATCGATTCATAGAAATGCCGCGCGTTTAGTCCGTTGAACTTTACTAGTTAAACTGTTAAACAACCGTTTTTTATTATCAGATCTGCTCCTAGTAAGCTTGGTTAAAACCTTACGTTAACTAAATTAAATAGGACCTACTTACTCGATAAGCGTTCGAAACTCAATATCTTTTAAAAGGTGTTCAAATGTTTAATGGTAATCGTTAAAAAATTGTAAAAAATAATTTGAAATTTTTTTTTTACTTATTATGGCTAATTGAATATTTAATTATCGAATGAGGGTAAGTAGACTAAATGTAAAAAAAAATTGCGACTAGGTATTAGTAGTTACTATGGTTGAATTTTGACGGCATAATGCCTACTGAAACAACTTTACAATTTTATCAATAGTGTAAATGTAGAGACAACACAAAACAGAAGTTAATGATTCACATAGTTCGTATAATAGACAAACTTTCAAAATTGAGGATGCGATAATTTTTAGAAATCGTTGGACGCGAATTCTGGGTTAATGGCCGCTGGTGAACTTTCGCAGTTTTTTGGCAGTTCAACATTCTACTGTGCGGCGCAAATGATGTGTAGAATACTGTTATGATTCGTAGCTCTATCTTCTATGATTAATATCAATAAATAGATACTAAATAAAAATAATATAATGTAACTATAATTTACTATCACCAAAATGATATTTTTTACTAAGCTTTTTTGTGCAGGAACATGAAAACTATTACTCTACAGCTACATAATCTTGTAGAATCTCCTAGAATCTTCTAGAACTTATTCAGTCAACTGTCTAATACTCGATAACACAGGTAATCGATTTAGGAAACGTCATTTGTTTATATTTACCTCTCTCTTAAACAGATAAACAAAAGCAGTGTTCGAAAGAGATGCATATAGGTGTAGGATTTCGGTCAAAATTTTTATGTTGCAGTTACTAGGTACTCTACGTACAACTAATACTTTACGATAACTAATGAATGACAAAGACTTTAAATAAAATTAAAATATAGGTCCTGTACGAGTAGCACATAGCTAATTTTAAACATAGTATTGCAATAGTATGTCACTGGCTATCATGTTTCCATTCCACATACATAAGTTTGTGGTAAGAATATAATTAAATTCAATTATATCACAAGCCTAAATACGTAGGGTTGGTATCATTTTAAAAGTTCGTTCTTTGTCATTTTAGTAATTTTATCTATAATGGGTTTCGATTATTTTCGACGTCCCTAAAATATTTAAATACCTGAACCATATAACAGCTCTCTTCTAATTTAAGCCTAAATCTCGGAGAGTCCCAACATCTTTAAATATTTTAATCTATAATGGCATCGCTAAATCTTTCCATGTTCTGTTTTTGAAATGATCATAAGCGAGGATTGATTTTAGTATTTTTATTACTTTCTTACAAATAACATTTCTCAAAAATTATGGTTAATCTGTGATATTATAATAATATTTTGGGGCATAAAACTTACTATAATGTCGAATTTGGGAACAATAATTTTATTTCGTTTTATAAGTATCAAGTGACAGCCCTACACACATGTCATAGGAACAACTGATAAAATATATTTTTGAATATTATGTGGCAAGCAACCGCCATACTTTTCCGGTAGAAAGGACTCTTTCCATTGATATCATAATTATTATAATAACAAGCAAAAAAACCTAATATTATAGAGGATAACTATGAAATTCATTTTATTGGTGTATGTTATAGTGATTCTCATTATTGTCAGCTTGTAATTAAACGGTTTTTAACACAGACATAATTTAGATCAGAGGTAGGTACTCAAACTTTTTGGTTTACTTTGTGAATTAATCATTGTCTAGCGCTACCCGAAATTAGGTATCTTAATTTAAATGGTTACTTATTTTGACAAATGATTTTTATCTTAAATTCTTTTTAAGACTTAATTCTTTTTAAGAGTTAATGCCCACTTTGAGATAAGATTGATTTAAATATTTTTTTTTTTTTTGGAGTTCGTCACAAAGCTGATTCGTAACTTAACATCCTGCAGATAATAAACAATTTAACCACTCATAATCAGTCTTCAATGGAACAAAGAGTTGAACTGTAGCACGTATTCGACGGTAAACTTTAATTTCGTGAAGTAAACGGCGTATCAGACAGAATTAAGGCTATCAGATGGAAGCTATTAAGGTAAATTTGTAAGACAGTGCATCGGACGAGGAGTGGGTCGCGTGGGCGACGGTAACTGTGACTCATTTGATGTTATTCTAATGCACCAAGGGCCGCAACCTTCAGTCACTTATTGCGTTTATCTTGTAGCATTCCTTAACCATGTGGGTGGGTACTGGGAATATTTACCTACTGCATGTTTTTGACTCTTTCAACTCTTTGTGTCAACTATTGTTGGATTCTAAACGTGCCAAAATAGACATTTGTAAACTCTTTTGTGATATTATTTAGTGCAAGAACAAAAATATCTTCTAGATTTGAACTGAGACGTCAATAATTCTTTCGTTTAAATTTTCACAAACTTTAATTAAGATGGAAATAAGAATAAAAAATAGAAGATTATACAATAGAAACTTAATTATAAGAAACAGCTTAATGTAATTGTAACTGTAGAAATAATCACAGACCTTAGTTTTACACTTTAATGACTTCCTAGAGTTAACAAGTTTATTTCTTGAAGTCATTACCTACTTAGGTACCTATTGTACTGTTAAGTCACAAAATCATCTATTGTTTATTTAACTATCGTCTTTTATAGTTACAACATAATAAAATTATAATTTTACTATGCTTAAGTACTCTTTTGATTAAAACAAAAATCTTCTATAATAATAACTTGATTTTTAAAGCTTGGCTTTTCATGGAAATGGTACAAAAAAACAAATAATAAAATTTTGAGAAAAATTAAATTTCCTACTGATTTTTTTAGGGTTTGTAAGTAGGTACCTACCCACCTTTAATTCCACAATAGAAAGGAATCTAATAACACCTTATAACTATGTTGAAATCCTCGGTGTTTTGGCTGCAGAAAATACCATACCGTTGGACAAACATAGATACATACGATAGAAAATAACCCACCTTCTGTCGCACTCTGGTAATAAGTCACTACGTTTTGATTTTGTCTGATGCATATCATTAATAACATGAAAGCCTTCATCTGTATAAATAGATGCTGGTTAGCAATTAATACAATCTCAGGATCTTACGACTGACAGATCATATCCGTTCGAGTGTGTAATGGAGTAGGATAAAAACTGGATGGTGGATACAAGCGGCCGAGATGGAGAACGGACCAAAAAGTAGATGCATTCCATTGTTGATTGGAAATGACTCGCGCCGCGCGCTGCATTGGGAAAAGTCGCATTGCGGTCAATTTATAAACTAGTTGCGTGTATGGACTGGGCAATTTAAACTTTACTTTTGTTATATCAAAATTTTCTTTGTCGTACCTACACTTCCCTGATATACCTAATAACATCGCTCACAAAATCTATGAATGCCAATGATACAATTTCTAAAAATGGTTTTCAAATATCTTCAAAAGAAGAAAGACGTTACTACCCAACAATAGGACATTGATGTGGGTAAGTAAATACGTTTCTTAAAAGATAGTAACAAAGAACTAACGGAAGTCATTACGATTCCTTTTTACCGTCTTATTCGTACTCCAACGCTTCAGCGTTTTCATGCTGGTCAAATTTATGCTTATTATGGTGTAATATAATAAAAAAATCGTCTAAAACTAGTGTTTTAAATAGGTTTCATATACCCTATCCAGTGTTCGTATGTGCGCGGCAAGCGAGCGCAATCACCGCCGTTCCCGTGAGAACGGAGCGCGCCCGCCGCATGCCACCAAAGGTCAAACACCGAGATACTTTTGCCAATCGCTATTACATATCACATTTTTGCTAGCGAATGCATCGGGTTGCTGTACGAATCGTATAACATATGAAGATCTGGTTACTGTGTAATTGGAAACACTGGGCTCTGAATGATAAAGAGTTTGAATTCGGGTAGATTTGAGGAACTTGTTTTTGCTTTGGTTTTAAATCCTTCTAGGTTGGGTTACATAAGTCTTCATATACGTGTGCGGTCATAGATGTACCTATCAGGTTATTGAAATCTAAGATTAAATAGAGGCCCGCCCTTGCTTCGCTTTGGCATACCTTTAATTTTATACCTTGCGAAAAAAACTTTTCCTGGGATTAAAAGTGTCCTAGATTAGAACCCATCACAAAGTTTAAAAAATATTCCGTTTCATCTAAATCGGTCAAATTGTTTTTGAGTTTCCATACTAATTTTAATCTGTTATGCCGCCGGAACGGATCCATTTTCATCATCTTGATAATCAATTACAATCTTAAGAATGTTTCAAGATAAAAAGCATAATTATATTCTAGGCAACAGGGAACGTAGCTATTTATTATTTTCAACAGCTAAGGACGATACGATAAAAGTTGTTGAAATTCTCGTAACAAATATTCTTTAATTAAAATGGTCTAGCACCAAAAGTAGAATGTGACTGAAGTGGGTTTTAAACCAATTAACTAATTTTATTTTAACGAGCTGCAGCACGTTATGGTAATTTAGGCCGAGTCGTTGTCCCTTAATAGCTTGAAGGACGGTCAGAGCTGCATTCCACGACTGCCTAGTGAGACTTATTTTTTGCCTGTATTATGCACGTCATCGTTACTTCATTAAGTGCATAGTGAAAGAAATTCTAACATTAGATTATCATCTCCATAGCTTTTCGCGACATAAACATGGAGTAGAGGCGACATGCGTTCATCCAATGACGTGTCGACAAACATTAGTATGAGACATGCTATAAACTATAACTCTTAAGCTGTCTTGTCACTTGATTGCTTGGCTGCGATCTAGATTACTTCAACTCGATTTATATTGTCAGCAAACATTACTTGGACAATCTTGAGAAATCGACTAAAATAGCAATAAATTATTAAAAAGATTGTGTTAAGTTTATCACGTTCAGAGAGGTCAAGTAAAAATATTATTTTAAAATAATTATAACTACTAGGTATCATTAGGTAAGTATTCAAATTTATGATTTGAATGAGGAAAAATATACGACTAGGTATACCTTGTATAAAGGCAATTAAAATTTATCATCAAACTCTGACGTAATCTTAATTTGCTGTAAAACTAACTAAAACATTGTGCAATTTCATAAAAAACATTTTGTCCCACAGTTCTTGTAACATCGTGTGAAAATTTCCAACGATATCTACGAAGAAAGACGATTCTTCAGAAACGGCTCATTGAAGGAGTGTTATTTACAACCATTTAATGTTGATCTTCTCTGTCCCTCGCTCTGTGCATTTCACACGCATAGAAAAGGAAATAGTAGGTATTATCACAGGTCTTACATAAATGGTCGTCCCGTTCACATGCTGCATCCATTGAGGTCCCTTCACACGGTCAAACACAACAAAAAATAACACAAAAACCGTTACGTGCATGAAAAAATGTTCCCATAACTCTTGAATGTTCTCATTGACAAATTTCTCAATAAATCCCATGGTTTGGTTAGCCTTTAATACCTTGGCACGTAGAGTTTATTGTACAGATGTATATTAAAGTTCCAAGCATGTAAACAAAATGTAATTGATATCAAGTAGGTAGAGTTTTTGCTTGGACTGTACAAGACTTTTCGGTTACTTGGTACACTCCGACACACATAATATATATGTATGTGTGTTCAGTGTTATGCAAGGACCTAAAGGAGGAAATAAATAAATTACAACATTTTATCGTATCAAACAAAGTTCAACGATAAAAAGGATTGCAAACTAGTTTGATAGTCACTAGACTAGATCTAAATTGTATTCCTAATATAATGTAATTAATGAACAATTATTTAATTTTATAACTCTATATACTATCAACGTTAAGTTTTTATGAACCAACTAGCTCTTAGCGGAGGGTACGAAACACATGGACCACAAATGTGCGTGGGACCAAATGAGATGTTCCATGAATGAAACAAGTCGCTTTAAAGATATGGGGACTGCATCCCATAACCATTCTCACGATTCCCAGAACTTGATAAAAAAACATGTCGTCTAGTTAGGTTACAAATTCTTGGAAATTTAAAATTAGTTTATGATGTTGACTTATTCGGAGTACTAGTAAATTGAAGACTTCTTTAAATGTATACAGTAAATGATCTTGAAGAACTAACAAGATTCGCAGGTATAACAGTAACAGCCTTGAAGTTGCAAGGTATGCCGGTGGGAGCGTTGCTGTGGGGTGCATTAAGCTATCATACCATCAGCGCGCCCGTCTGGTCGGCATTCTTAAACCGGGTCCGGTGTCCGGCTCAGGAATGTCTGCAGCCAGCAACTCGAGACGGAAGAGCAGCGGCGGAAGCGGTTCATGGAACGAGAGATACAACTCATGAAAAGGCTTTAGAACGTTCTTGCACTTACCAGATACGCACCTTACTCAAACGGATTACGATTCCAATTCCCACGGTGTCCAAACCGAACTTATTCATCGATGTTGACTACGAAACTGGACATCAGTTGGCGTGTAAATGATTACAAGTGCCCCATAGACGGTATACAATCTTTGTTCTTGTTAGAGTGACATAAGGTTTAAAGTTAAAGATCATTTGTGTTCGTTTAGAGTATAACCTTTCGCGAATGTTCCGAGCCACAGCGCGCAACCGTTTCGCTCCAGTGTACCGTGCATCCTGCCTTAAACAAAGTATAATTTTCCGAGTATTTTACTTTATCGCTATCCTTAACGTACAGGAGATATTTACCCTAACAACCAGGTAGCTTATCTAAACCTAGCTTGTACCTTTTATCCAACAAATACTACAATACATTTGCGCCATTATTAAACTGGACCCACATTTCATCTACAATCTTGATAGCTACTCTCGATGTTTTGAAAATGTTATGTTAGCTATTCTACTTATATCCTTAAACCTTGTCTATTACTATAGCTATTTTGCTACATTCAGCTACCACAAAATTTTAAGATTTTGGTACTTCACGTTCTACAGCGAAACACTTGTTCACCATATTTAGATACTTGCATATTTGTCTTGTTATTATAGCATATCAATATTTGGTTATTCAAATCAACTTATTTATTTAGGACCATGTGCCACTTTACTTATTTTGACTCTTAACACCCGTAAATTTCTTCGGAACGGTAAAACTTCGAGAAATTCTTTCGGTTGGTAATTTTCCGGTTTTGTTGAGACCTGCGACCTCCCGCAACGAAACTTAAGTACCATTGTCATGGTATTTTATTTTGAAATACTCGATGGCGTCACAAATTGTGGCAGCCGATTGTTGATTAAACAATCGAGCGGGCCCCGCATGCCTCGTCCGTCTCAATTGTAAACTGTTATTGGAAATCAATTGACAGACGTTAAATTAACTCAACAAGTTCCATGAATGACGCTGTTGGACAAATATTGATCCTTCATTAGAGATTTACTTCATCGACTTTGTCGATATAATTCGAGAAGGATAAATCTGCTGATCGGCTTGGTTAGCGATTTCTCCTTTAAATCTACTTATTATTCCCTATTTTTGGAAGTTGCATGTTGAATTTGTATTCATTCTTGTTAAACATTATTTACGTACCGTATGCATTTAACTATTCAATTATCTTGATAATTACTAAACTTTAAATTTCAAGTTTCTTTATCTCAAGATTCCTTGAAACTTAACATTAATTTTGGGGAAACTATAGATCAGTCTTAACTTAACTTAGTTCAATGTAATATTACAAATTTCTTATATTAAACGTATTTAATACATGACGTGTTGATTTGGCGGTGGTAACGTTACTAGTAAAGGAGTGAAAGTGAGGTCGCGACGCTTTCTATCCGCCAAGTCTCGTAAGATACCTTGCGAAAGCCACAGCCAAGTCAATGTACCTAGTTCTAATAGAAAGCTGAATGCATGAGCCATTGAAAAAGTTGAACGGTTAACTTACACTGTACCTACCTCTCTGAGAAATCTAAAAATAGAACTTACAATATACTAAGGTATTTAGGAAGTACTTACTTGGGTACGGAAAATGTACCTTTGTATAAAAAGTATCTAAAACAATGGAAAAAAAATTGACAAAAATACGAGCTAAGGACTGCGATTTTGTTAAGTGTTAAAGAGAAACAAGAATTAATGAGTTCTTTACGTTTTGTATTTTGTAGTTCCAATTTTTTATGGTTACAGTAATAGTTAATTTCAATCTATTAGGCCGCGATTACGTCTAACAATATTAAAAATGTCAATGTCCTTCCATTTAATCACTTTACACAATCGGGGAAGTGTTTTATACATGTTAATGTTTTGTTTGCTGTCGCTAGCGTCATTAGTGCCCCCCATTTACGTAACATTCTACTCAGAAGGACAATGCGCCGAAAATACAATGGGGCATTTCCATCTCTTAAGAAATTTTTCGATTTACACCGAAAATGAAATGCTTTTGCCACCGCCTATATAATTGCAAGAACACTTAAAGGTAATATAATTTTAATTATAGCACTGGAAGCAAATTGTATAAAATATTATGGTTGAATATTAACGTAAGGGTTCTGTGTTGAAATTTCTTTTCAGCCCCACATCTGTTTTCATTTTCCAAAGCACAATAGCCGAGTACCATAATGATAATACTGAGGCCATTCTTCTCTTTCCTGAAGGCGGCACACAATGTCCATTGTGACTCCCGCGCAAGGCGGCTTGTGAAATGAGATCCCGCACTGTAGCTGTTTTAAACATACGCTCTTCTACAATATCTTCAGCAATAACAGGAATAATTATACCAAGCTGTATGTCAGTAAAGTTAAAATTTAATTTAAAATGAGATGCTTTATTTATTTCTACAGTTTTGTATTTAATAGGACATAATACGATAATTTCAAATTATCAAATACTACCTGCGTTATATCTAATAATGAAGTATTTAATAAGTAACTAATGAAACCATTCAATGTATTTTATTTCAACAAGTTTTGGACTCATTTAAAACAGGTTTATTCGCGTACCAATGATATTTTTAATATGTCACGTGTTCTTACTAAACGATATGGTTTTGTATTGTCCTTACCACCATTGCGATGATTATGTGCCGTCTCCTTCTCACGGAGGGTTCGTAAATAGATCATGATTTTTCGAGTCTTCACATTTGCAGTACCGAATATGATTGGTTTTTGACTACTTGTGGTTTTGGACGGTGGAATTTTTTTTACGACTGACTGACTAATCATTAAATATAATTTAGTGAATCATAAAGCCATGAACTTTGATTTTCCTTATGAATAGAGCTGCCATCACCTAAAGCCCTATCCCCGGATAAATGCAGGAAAAACCGGACGAACGGATGGCAGACCCCTACTAACAGACGCGATAAAAACATGAATTTACAAGCAGTTTGTCAGCATTTGCTAAGGTTTTTGAATTTCTTGCTTATGTTTAATTGAATTTATGTAAAATATGATAACTTGAGTGAGTTAGTTCTTCGATTATAATTTTGGAAGTCTTTTAGTCCTGTACTTATTATGAACCTTAAACATCTTCCTTCTGCTCTCATTTAAAAACAGTCTAATTGAGCCTTGTTGGTGATCGATCATGGAGTAAATTACCTCCAAAGTAATCTGAGTCTCTCTTTGTTCGTCGTTTAAGGAGACATCGACCGATGAGTTAAACAAACGTGACCTTTTTTGTAGCCTCTTAATTATTAGATTCTAATGTAGCATTACTTTTTAGCTCCAAACTCGTATCATATCTCACTTTAACATACATTACTATAGCTACATGAATAAAATTTGGCGCAGCATTAACTGTAGCAAGAAGTGGATGCACGCCAATGAAATTATCGCGGGTTGGAAATCAAACAGCAAGTTTGGAGTTGGGAGGAGTGTGGTGACGTCACCCTTCAAATTTGGCAATGCCAGGCGTTCGACCTCGTGTAGTGCGTCGTAGCAATCTTGGCTGTTTATAGCGAGCGAACTGCGCAACAGAAACCAGAAACAAATTAACAAAAAAAGTCTGTTTCATAGTGTTTAGATATTCGTTTAAAGGAATTAGTTATTTGTTTTATCTTGTTGGAACATGTTCTATTTCTCAACTAGGCAGGTAAGTGCTATTATAGTAGGTACCTATTACACCTTATTTTCAGGAAGTTCTAACAATACATACGGGATGAAATTCCTATTGCGTCTCAGATAGCCCGGCACTTTCCTATACCAACTTTGATAGAATACAGTTAGTTGCTAATCCAAATGTCAGAATATTTTACAGCGCCCCTAGAGCATCCGACATAGTTTAACGATGTCACTTAACGACAATAATAATAAAAATGCTCAATAATTTTTTTGTCACTAACAATCACCCATTCAATTTCAATAAACATAATTTAATATTATGTACATAATAATACCGGGGCAAAAGATGTTCTGCAACATATATTATTATTATTTCTTGTAGTTTTGTTAATACCTCAATTTTCCACATGAGGAACTCCCAAACTTCAACTGTCGTGTGCCTAGTGATTTTTCCAGTTGTGAACACCATTGAAAACCTTTTGGATATCTATACGTTAACTTAGGGCTTAAGTATCTAACCTGCTTTACGACTCATCATTATTATGATTAATGAGATTTCATTACTTAATTGACTTTTTATTATAATGAGTATCATCATCCTCGACAGTAATTTCAATTGAACACGCCAAGGAAAATAACAATTGTTCCTACGTAATACGAACATAAAACAATTGACGAAGTTCCTTGAGTAAACTATTGTCATAGTTTGTGAGCATTAGTCTTAATAAGGTCATTATTGTGCGGCCTTTTTATGACTTCATTATTTACCTACTTGATTTAATATAAATTATTTCGTGGCAACAAAACTTCGCTGACAAAACAACGTGAATAGTAATTATTCATTACTGATGGTTGGTAAATAATTAAAATAGGTAAGTACCCGAAATTGTAATTCAAAATCGGAAGTCAACAAGTCCCCTATGACACTGTAAAATAAGGAAAAGATACTAATAGGCAATATTTTTTTATGTACCTAGCTAAGTATTCGTGAGACACTATTTACACCAAGGTAACACCTTGATGTTGGCTAACCTTAATTTTAGTTACTCTAATCTAAGTAGGTAATTCTTTTTAATTATATTCGTACCCAAAAGGTGGCAAAGGGACCTACGGCTCTGGGCGTATTTTCCGTCTTTCAGACACCAGACTGTACCTATGTATCTGTATCAATCATTTACTGTACATACTACAAAATGTTCTCTATTTTGAACGGTAATTTAATTATAATGTATTTAAGGTGCAAAAAAAATATTCTACCCGGCTAACAAAAGAAAAATTAAAGTATTAGCACAATATATGCGTGTGTACCTATGTGTTTACGAGTACATTTGTGTAACCACGAAAACAAAGACTTCTTTCAAGTCTGGGATGCGGGTTTTGTCATTTGTGGCGAGAGGGTTTCATTGCTAGGTCTCACTACACTAGTGGTTCTTAAACAGTGGTCCATGTACAGATGGTCCGTGGAAGCAAACGATGTGGGTCGCGAAACCATTCTAAAAATATTAATTACTAGCGACCCGCCTTGGCTTCGTGCGGTTGAAATGAAGATATTATTGTTTTTTTTAAATAAGATATTGTCTGTTCTGTTACTCAATGATATCATAATACTTAATATTTAAAATTTAATTCCGTAATTATTCTAAAAAAAAATTACCACCAAAATTTAAATAAAAAGAAATATCTTAATAGCCGTTGGTCCATGGTACGTAACATAGATTTTTTCAAATGCTCTCTCATCTGTAAAAGGTTGGGTACCACTGCACTATTAAAACTTAACTCATAAAATGACATTTTGAAAGTCAACATAGCATGGGGGCGGTAAAACATCGGCTTAATAAAATTTAACGTCCATGTTTCTCACAGCATCCGCAACGTCTCTTGCTGTAATCTAATCCTGAAGTTTGCGATTTAATACGTCTATTGTCTTGGTCTGTGCACGTTTGTGTACACTAAACTATTCTAATGTCACGTAATGTTATCTCATACCTACTGGTCATACGTTCAAAGAAATGCTGTGAGATCATTCTCATAGTGATAAATTATGATATTTAGCAAGTTCTGCACACTGATAATTATTTCAAGCAATGATGTAGATTGTTTTAGCCTCGGTTTTCATCTCGGAATCTCGGGTCCAATCGAATTAATATTTTTAGGGGAAGGTATACAATATCAAAGATATACAATTTTCAATGTGGGCGGATATTGACGCTATTAGGTTATTTGTGTCGTTGATATATTCGCATATAATTCTTATAGAAATACCTACATAGAAACGAGCTAACGAGCCACTTATCATAAATGGTCAGTGTCGCCCACTAACATTAGTCATCAGTACCACCACAAACAACATTGATTTCACATAGTAAAATATTTATTTATTAAAACACAATTCATCATGACTCTGAATTTTTATATCTCCCTGGTTTACTTTATCACCTTATTCATTTCTTAAGTAGATTAAAGACGTTAAGGCGTAATTATGGTAAATAATATAATTACGAGCTGTTGCCCGCAGCTTTGCTTGCGGAAATTATAGTTTTGCGGTGATATTTACCCACTTAGGGGTTGATTTAAAAAAATCGTTGAATCAGGTTTTTCACCCCTTTCAACCATAAACCTAAACACGAATTTGCAAACTGCTAGCTTTAAAATTTGGTTAATATTCATACAAAGTTTCATCCCTTATTTCACCCCCATAGGGAAAGATTTTCTAAATTTTTTTAAATTCGCATTTCTTAGCTTAGTATCAAAAACCTAAATACCAATTTGCAAATTGCTTACATAAATTTTTTTTTTAATTTTCATACAAACTTTCAATGCCCATTTCCCCCCCTTAAAGTGTGAATTTCCAAAAATCCGTTCTTAGTGCTCCCCTACACTCTAGAAGGAACCTCTGTGCCAAGTTTCATGCTTCTAGGTCTATCCGTTTAGGCTGTAGCGTGTCTGTCAGTCAATCAACATTTTTATTAAGTATGATGATACTATCAATTGAAAGAGATTACCAATAAAACATCAGTTCATTCAATTTAGTGACAATCCCTGCGTACATCTTTACGTTTAGGCATAAATGTCATTGAGATTAGGTTAGGTGTTAGGTATCCATTATACCTAGACAGCTTCTAGAGACGTCTAGAGACGCGTCTCTTTCGAACTTATAGCTCTGTTTAACTGTATAAAAGAGACGTAACTATAAATTAATTACGTCATGATGTCCCAATCTTTAGTAAATGGAGTAACAGATCGATCATGCATGCTCTCATGCTTCTTATGTTATTCGCAGTAGAAACAACATCTGTTGATCCGATTGCCAACATCCGGGTTGTAGTCTATTGAGATTACCTCCGAGTAGCAGGGAAGGGATTATGCCGGCGTTGAGTCAGCGTCGTGCCCCAAATTCCTTAGAACACCATCCGTTGAACAGCTCTCAATGGAATACCAATCGTGAGGGAATGTTTCAAGTTCTAAATTCCTCTGCAAACACTTCACCAAAGCGCCGTTGTCTCACGATTCTCCAAGCTATGTACGTAGCTATCTATGTAACGTTATTGCCTAGCATTCCTAGCTGATGTACTTACTATAGATGGTAATGGTAATACAGTCTCAAATAGGACGTCAACGTTCAAAATCAAGCTTAATCTAAACAATACTTAAGTCAATTAATAATAAATAAAGATTGTTTCTTTCTATCATAAGACATTTAAGTCAGGTTATACACAACCAGATCAATAGATCAATATATCTCCAACAGTTGTTAATCGAATGTCAGAAATCGATTTCGTTAGATGATTCTGAAATGAAAACAATACGAGTTGGTACAAAAAGTCTGTTGCTACGTGAAGAAAATAATAGATAGAAATAAAATAAACGAGGGCCGAAGGCTTCGCTAGGGCGCCATTGAGTACAATAGGTTTTGGCGGGAGCTATTATTAGTGAGCGACCTTCGGGGCTGCGATCGGGATACTCGTTTGGTGCAACAGCCCTGTTTACTAAGAATCCTGAATAATCGTGATGCACGCCAGCAACACGCACATTTTTTATGTCTAGCAAACGTTCCTAATTTGATACTGTCTGACGGATAACTGAGCAAAAATTAGATAAGTCTGTTTACTAGATAGTAATAGATAAAGCTGGATTTCATTTTCAACAATTTTAAGTTGAGTAGAAGGTAGTTAAAATTAAGGAGCTCTTTAAGGTAAAGGTACTTTGTATGGAGCTTTTTGAGGGTACTTTGAAATACTATTAAGATGGTTTGTTTAGCGTGTTTCCTGGGTACGCATGTGAAATTGCTTTCCTAAAAAAAATTCTTAATTCAAAAATATGATACCGTGGTTGTTCTTTAAATGGTAAGAAAAATACTGGATTATTTATTCAGAGTTGGAACAAATTACAAAATCACTTTGTTCTAACTAAATAATTAGGTCTGAAATGGGTGACAAAAAGCTACATTAGGTAATACTCAAAATCAAATCAGGTTGCCAGCTACACTGGATAAACGGGTTATTCCCAAAACTTTCGTAAGCTCTGTAAATAGAAACAAATTATTTTAAAATACTTTAAATCTAAATACTTACTTAAAAAAATTTGGAGACCAGTACCAAGATATCCGAGTCGCACTATAAATTCCTTTTGCTTCTTAGCGCCAGCGTACCTGTGGAGTAAAAAAAACATTCTGGCTATAGGGCCGCGTCGGCGCTTTTGAGATAATTTATAAGGCTCTGCCTTTCTTGGAATTTCGAAATCTCGCTGAGATAGCTCCGTGCTCGAGTCGCAGCTTCAGGGAATGGAATGTAACGGATTTGGATAGGAAAAAATTGTACTCGTATTGTGTTGCAGTTCATTGTTGGCGATGCTACGATCGCTCGCTGTTTCATTGTGATTCTGTTTTTGATGAAAACCTAACGTCGTAGGACAGAGTAAAAATTAAATGAAATTACACTACTGCTCAACTAAACGATTGGGACTTCAAGATGTAACTTATTAATCCTTGTAACATCTTATCTTTAAACACTATACAAAATTAAAAGTAGTAACTCATTTCAGTCACAGTCTTTGTAATGGAGTAATATTCTTTTACAACATTTTGTTACCTAACGGTCGTGGTGTTTATTAATTATTAAATTTATAAATACTTCGTTTTTAAAATTGAGAATGAGACAATGTCATTAGAGTTAGATATAGGTACATTGCTTGCCGAATATTTATGTTACGGACTATGTCCATATTAATTTACCTATACCCTTACCGCCTAAGCAGCAATACAGTCGGTACCAAAAATACTACAAAGGTGAAACTTACATTGTACTTACATGGAGATGAGACATTATTATCTAATCTCTGATTA